>CAVLJG010003313.1:0-242923 GCA_963669975.1 Acanthoscelides obtectus
GTAAGCCCAAAAGAAGGTGACATGTAGGCGCTGCCCTATATTTGAGTACGAAAAATGCAAAACAAAATGAAGAACACTCTAAGAATTTCAGTCAGCAATAATCAATATAACAATATCTATAAAATACCCAATTAAAATGATATTTTACCTATTCACATTACGGTTTTTTGTGGTTCTCCGCAATGCCTTTCAATTAAAAGGAAGCAGATATTGAACAAACTTATTCAGGACGACGTGCATTAATGGACGTGGTCCGATGCTATACAAAAAAGAACTTACAGCTGAAGGTTAAAATCCCATTAGAAATTCGACGAGGTAGCACCCAAACCAAAACACCTAACGTAACGTACAAAATAAGAGATACCACTCCATAAACTGGTGTTTCGGGCGTTGATATTCCAGAGTCTGGAAGTTAACGAAACAACGCCTACACACGACCAAACCTCAGCAGAAAGAAAAGAAAAATGGCACTGGACCCGTCTGCACACGTAAATTTTTAAAACAAGGTATCTTGGTAGGAAAAGAAGGCATCTCGATAGGAAAGCGAATATTCATATACGGCTAGTACGTGCACAAGGTGGCGCGCTGGTTGCCAATGGACAGAACTCTCTAGGAGGGACCAACAATATTTTTTGAGGACATTTCTGAGATAGTCATTAATAATACTACAATATTAGTGTCCAAAAGATTTCAACACAAGACTTGGGTCGCCGAGAAAATATATAATACGTGTGATATTATACAATCAATAAACTATGAAACTTACCAAAAGAAAATCATTAAAAAAGGTTTGGCCTAAGAATCGGTAGTCTATAACACTGATCAACAGCCAAAAAATATCCTAAATAAAATCAACAAAATATTACTATTTTTAATGTACTAAAACCGGAATGAAACTTATTTTTTCAATATTAGTTCAAGTTTTAGAGATACGGTAATTATATGTGTTCCTGCTGTGACAGTGTTAATATACTGTAATTCACAAGAATGCACGTGCTACATTTTTATATTCGGCAAGGAAAGATGATGTAATCGGCATGATTGTGTTACGTTATACATACGTGTACATTATGTTGTTTTGTATTAGCAATTTTTTCCTTAGTTGGCTGACAGCGTTCATGCAAGATGTCTCGAAAGTGTATAAACAATCCAGATCAGTTTTGTTACGTGTGTGGTGATGTGACTTTTGCGTCTCAGAGACGGTCCATTACTCCACTAATAACAAAGGCATATTAGATTTATTTCGGTTGTAAACTAGGTGATCAAGACAAACAGTGGGCACCCCACATCTGCTGTAATATATGTGCTTCAAGTCTGAGGAGCTGGTTAAATGGCAAAAAACGGTCTATGCGCTTTGCTGTCCCAATGGTTTGGAGAGAGCCTACAAATCATATTAATGATTGTTACTTTTGCATGGTACCTTGTGTTGGACAAGCCACAGGTATGTCCAAGAAAAAAAAATCGGTTATCAACTACCCAAACATACCATCTGCGATGAGACCTGTGCCTCACAGTGACGAAAATCCTATTCCAAAACCCCCAGAATCCTACACTTGCGAATTAGAAAACGAATCAGATCATGGCGATCGAGTGATTCGTCAGGAAGAAGATATGCCATCAACGTCAAGAGATCCTGATTTTATACCGAGCACGTCATGCCACCAACCGCACAAAATAACACAGTCAGAGTCAGAATTAAATGATCTTGTAAGAGATTTAGAACTTCCAAAATGTAAGGCAGAGTTACTTGGATCAAGACTGCAGCAGTGGAACTTGTTAGAAGACGATGTTTCGGTATGTGTTTTTCGTAAATGCCACAAAGACTTAGGTACTATTTTTCAATATGGAGAATAACTTGGTTTTCTGCAGTAACATTAACGGCTTACTGGCGGCTTTAAATATAAACTATGACCCAGAAGGATCTAGATTGTTTATAGACAGTTCAACATTGAGTTTAAAGGCAGTGTTATTGCATATTGGAAATATTTTACCATCTCTTCCTGTAGGGTATGAAGTTCACATGAAAGAATCATATGACAATATGAAGTACCTATTGACATGCATAAAATACGATGAGCACCAATGGCATATTTGTGGCGATTTGAAAGTTGTTGCACTTTTACTTGGGCTGCAGCTAGGCTACACAAAGTTTTGCTGTTTTTTGTGTGAATGGGACAGTCGGGCAAAGGCACCTCATTACACCAGACAAAACTGGCCTGTTCGTCAATTCCTAGAGCCAGTCAAAAAAATGTAATTTTATTACCACCACTGCATATCAAGTTGGGTCTAATGAAAACTTTGTCAAGGCATTAGATAGAGATGGGTCAGCTTTTCAATACCTGCGTCAGAAATTTCCAAGACTAAGTGAGGCAAAGGTTAAAGAAGGTATTTTTGTTGGCCAACAGATTCGAAATATTTTGAAAGATACACAGTTTGAAAACACTTTAACAGGTATTGAAAAAACTGCTTGGAATGATTTCCGTCTGGTGGTCATTAATTTCTTGGGAAATAGAAAAGCTGACAACTATAAAACCCTTGTCAAAAATATGCTGTCATCGTATCAAAAGATGGGGTGTAATATGTCTCTTAAGATACATTTCCTACACTCACACCTGGACTTTTTTCCTGACAATTGCGGAGCCGTAAGTGATGAGCACGGCGAACGTTTTCATCAGGATATTTCAACAATGGAAAAAAGGTACCAGGGAAAGTGGAATCCTTCCATGCTTGCAGACTACTGTTAGACTCTTGGTAGAGATGCTCCAGAAACGATCCATAAAAGAACAGCAAAAAGACAGCGCATATAGTGATTCTTATAAGTATATGAATCTTGTTACTTCTTTTAATATATCCTTAAAAATAAAAAGTTTTTTTTCTAAACCGCAACTAATTTTTTTATTTCATTGTCATTTTTGGATTCAGCGCCCCAAAATTAACAAAGAAGTGCACTTTTCCCACAAGATACAATTAAAAAACTAAAACTTGTTGTCCAGATAATCAATAAAGAGTAATTGAAATTACTGGTAAGTGATCAAAATAGTAAAAAAAAAGGTTACGTGATTTTGGCACTTGGGTAAAATTTTCCATGCTGCAAAGCAATTGTCTACCAGTTTATTTCGTATGTCTAATATTTCTTTACATTTGTGGCTATTAAATCGTAACGCCATCTTAATGATGATACGGCGCTTTGTGCAATCTTATTTGGATAGACCTTATATCCTGGTTAGAGGATAGTTGTCCAACTTTCGTTTGTTGTCCTACATGAGACCAAGCCTTGGACGTGTTGTTGAGTTGCCAAAAAGCACGAAACAGCTGTGCATAGTTGGAAGTCTGTGATCGAACGGACGAAAGCTGCATTACTAGTTTATACAGAAAAGAGTTGCGGAACAATTTAGGTCATGAAAGACGAGCGGTTAATTTAGTTTTTCCTCTAATTTCCTTCTTGAAACTACCACACAAAGCGCCGGAATGTCTGTAAATTGTCGGCCGATCGAACAGCATTAAACAGTAATTACCGATAATTGCTGGAGCAGCGCTGAAATAAGACCAAGTGTAGAAGTGCAGATCGTCCGACGAAGTATAAAGGCATTGAAAGTCTGAGTGGCGTTTGCTTTTGATATTGTTAGAGTTTCGGTGTCGTCCATTCCGCGCAAACATTTACCGAACCCTCCTGGTCCCCTATTACGACTGTTAGCGACCCTTAGAATTGTTTTTCGTGGACTCCGATGAAATCTCATTAAGAACGTTGAATTGCTGGATCCACTAGGTTGGTTTAAATTAAATTCTGATGTCAAAAAGGCTCAGAATACAAAGGGTTACTATAAAAGATATGCAATGCAGCTTTATTTATCGACTTCGTTCAAAGTAATTTCCACCACACTCAATACACTTCTTGATCCGCCAAAACCAGTCTATAAACCAGCTCTGCGAAATCTCGCTGGTCAAAAAACTTCATGTTGGGGGGTTAACATCAGTGCCTCTGACATAAAAATTAAAAACTTGACTGGCGGACAGACGGCAGATGGCAACCCTACCCTTGTACCCTTAGGGTACAGCCTAAAAGTGATTAAAATATTAAATCTAATTTAAAAATGAACAATTTTTTGTTAAATAATAAAATTAATTCTTTTTTGTCTTCCTGCGAATCGATTAGTATTAATACTTACCATCTCCTTTGAATCCAGTGCAACAACTTTTTTGTGGTTTTGTCCGTCATAGTGGCGGATTTAAGTAATGGCAAAATGGACATTGCCGCCTGGGCCCCCCAAGGAAGGGTGGTCACATCCCCTCCCCTCCCCAGCAAAAATCTGTTCTAGTGTCTACATTGTTCAGCGCGTCTGAATGTAAAATTGATAACAAGAATCCAGAGTGTTGTATTCTTTTAATGACCATCTGCGTAATGTTTATGAAACAGCGCGTTGGCATTCAGTTTGAATAAGAAAATTTCCCTTTCATTTCTTAAGAAATTTTTTGGAAAATGATTTATTTCATTTCTAAAAAAATGACCGAATGCTCTTTTATTTCTCAAGGAGAGGAGGAATTATTTTTTCATTTTGTGTTTACAGTGATATATTATTACTTGGAATATAATGTTCAGTAAATAAGTATCTTCGTGGTATGAATCAGTCTCGTAGGGTGGGTTTCACCAAGGTTGTCAAATCAACAGTCCGTTATTCTCCACCTATTGGGTAACAGTCCGTTAAATACAACGAATGAGCTTAAAGTTCCAATCAACAAATTTTAGCAACCACTAGCTATGAAATGTTGAAAACAAAATACTGTAAAGTATGAGATGACATCTTGTCATTGAAACATCACCAGCTTATTGAATATTAAGAAATTACATATAATTCAGTCATAATTTAAAGAAATGTTTGATTTTTGAATAAAATTCATGTTTTAATTACTATTGTTGATTTTTTATTCATGTTTATATTATTTTCTCCAATTGATATGCGATTTTACTGATTTAACATCACCTCCCGTGTTTTTTTCCTACAAACCTCTTGCAGATAGCCATTAAGCACCTACTTGATGACAGGCTCTACCAAAAGATATTGCTCGTTTCCAAACATTCATTCATTTACTTGCCGTTCATCAGAACCATTATAGCACCTTAGATTGATATTCCCACAAAACCATTCAGGTTTTTTGATATCCATGCATCCATAGAGCTGAATATTTTTCGTTGTTCAGGAACTGAACAAACATCCACACTATACGTATATTCACAGCGATTAAGAAATTCCCAAATATATGCCTTAAAGCTACCAGCAAACCTAAAACCTGCAAAAAAAACTACAAATTGCCATATTTTTCTTTTTTCACGAGTACACATTCTAGGTTATATTTATATTAGACATTATTTGAATACAGGTGAATATTGCATTTCAAGACTCATCGAGTGACACATGTGTGGGATCTGTCGACCCTTGGTCCCAGTCACAAAACATATACTCTGAAGAAGGTTCAATTCCATGCTATTCAATGACAACACGGTGACTTGTGTGGTTGTCAGCGACCATTTTGGTCTTTATACTACTATGCTTTATAAGAGTATTCGTGGAATTTTTCCCAAAATCGTTGCACAACACTTGGAAATGCAAATGAAAATTTAAAATTATTTCCATGACGCCGCAAAATAGCTCCGTCGGTACATCGGGTTATACATCTTGACAGTAAGGATGTTCGATAGGATCCTATATTTAGAAGTATCAATACATTTCACGAGTATCGTCATCTTTCGATCCGGACTGTGTCAGAAAGAGTGACTGCCTTTTGGCTGCGACATTATCCTGCCAAATCAGACATATATTTCATCATTTTCAAAGAAATTGTACAAAATCTTCAAATTTGTGAAGTTAGCGAGTTTCACTTCATACGTTGTTACCAGACATGCCCAAATAATCAGTTGCTGCCGTGATATTCATCCCGACCACTGCATCCCCACGGCTAGGCGACCTGTATGTTAAATTTGTATTCATAGGGCAGCGGGTTATGCTATGAATCATATGTTACAGTTTTTGTGCACTGATTGCAACGGTTAGATGACACCAAAAATATTTTCATAAATAGGAAATCTTTCCCATTCCGGATTGAACAATCCACCAAAGATGCTTATAATCATGATACCTAGTAAATTTACATGAAAAATCGTCTGTATGTAGGTATATAAGAGTTTTCTTATATTTGTTCATCAATTTGTTGATACAACACATCTGCTAAAAATGATCATAATCAGGATAGTAAACTATGACGAAGGTCCACTGTATGTAAGAATTTTCAAATACTTCATTTGCAATTTGACAACAGACCATGACGGTGTTCACATTTTTCAAATATTCTTCAAGAAGTGTAAACAGTCTAGCTCCAACTATCATAAGTACTATGTTTGTATTCCTACTTTAAATTGAAAAACAGCAAATGTAAAAGATTCATGTCGCACCCTTCACCACGGGACGTGATCGTCGTTAGACTTGGCAACCCTGCGAGTGGCAGGATATCCCCGCCAGTGCACCAGTCAAAAAGACAAACATTAAACATTACTAGTTTTTATCATTTTTGGACTTAAAAGACATTATTTGTGAGACATTTTTCATAATTTTTTGACTATGTCCATAGTAATTGCATTATGCATCACGGAGATGTAGGGATTGATACATCTTACACATATTATCTGTGTTTTCGGATGGAGAGGACAATGTTTTTATTGCTTTGAAGAAATTCATTAACCTGTTAATTAATAAATGATTACTATTATGATGTAAAGGAAGATGATGAATTGGATGGAATGTATTTTATATTCTATTTTCTTGCAAAATACAGACAAATCCACACTATTCAACAGGTATGTAATGATAACAGTATATTGAACTTAAATTCGAGATTGCCATGCATTAACAAACGTCCAAATCTGCTGTCAAATTTAACAGCTAGAAAATCGACCTATTATTTGCTGCATTCCCATTGGCTTTTGGGGATAACTGATTGTTAAATGTAAATTTATAACACAAATCAAAATACATGAAGGTTGACCTGGTTTCTCTTTACAAAAGCATCATGTTGGAATCAAGAAGTGGTCTTTTTTATAATACAGTCGAATTTTCACGATTTTATTCAATATTTTAATAGAAATCACTGATATTCTGAGACCTTTGACAGCTTGTGTCAAATTGCATTTCGATAAGGTATTTTCCCATTGGTCCATAATATTAATGTTGGTGAAATCGGCCCTTAGTCTAATAAAGACTCTAATGCGTCTATTACAGTCTTTTCACGTCTTCAATGCCTATAACCATAAACTTTCACAATTCTGTGCATTGAGTGGTAGCTTCTGGCGAAGATATAATGAATGCAAGATCTCTCCTTTCCTCCATGAACTGGACCTTTTAGCTGTGGTGACATTCAGTATTGAGCGTAACGAATACCGTGCAGGTTCAAATGCAAAATAAAGAAATAAGCTTGATGATGGCTCAAAGTTGCATTTCAGCAGCATTGAAAAAATTAAAAGATTTGAGGAGCGAAAGCACATACGATAATTTTGTTCTGAATAAATGGGAAGAGATGGAATGGGAAAATCCTGGTTTTCCCATTGTCAGAAAGAGGAACATCAAAAAAATGTTCGACAAAAAGCTGCTGACTCGCCATTGGAAACATACGAAAAACATCGAATAAATTACTACGAAGTTTTGGATTCAATGAATAACGAATTGCAAGAACGAACTGAAGGATTTCGTGAAGTGAATGATGTGTTTGGTTTTTTGACGCCAGAGAAATTAGTTAATCTAAAAGAAAACGCATTAGAAACCAGTGGCACTAATTTGATGGAATTTTTCACTACAGATCTAAAATATGAATTAGCCAGTTTTACGAGCATGTATTTTTCGGAAAATCGTAATTTTACTAATGACAGCCCGCTAGATTATTTGAAGTTCATGATTACAAACCATTTTGTAGACAGTTTTCGAGAGAGCTGCAGTTTATTCCGATTGTTTTTGACTTTGCCTACCGGTTCAGCTAGTGCTGAACGTGTCATGAGCCCTTTGAAAATTATTAAAGAATACCGTCGAGCTCCTTTGGCTAAAGATACACTCAACAACTTCTCTAACTTCTATATCGAAAGATCAGTAGCTAATACACTCAATTTGGATTCTGCGATGGAAGTTTTTGCTGAACGAAAAGCAAGACGCGGATTCAAATTTGAATAATTCTGTTATTTTGTATTGAATAAAACATGTTTGATCTCGCAGTCTCTACTTGATTCAGGTTATATAGACATATAGTAAAAAAAACAGAGGTAGCAGTACGCAGTAGCTACTATTGTGCATATAATTGTAAGCCCCTGTTAATACGTGACATCCTTACTGCCAGCAAAACCTGTAGTTCGAACAATTTAGATGGATTTTGATTGATTATTGAAAAATTTTAGATCTGCGTGAATATTGAAACAGTTGAATTGATGTTTTATTGGCAAATTGAAGCAGCATCAGATTAACTTTTTGCATCAAATTACTATTAAAGAACCTTTTGCACTATCCATGAGCTTGTTTCGGTTACTTGTACAGGTCTTTCTATTTTTTTTATTCTCAGTGTTGGTGTCATTAATTTTTAAATAGCGATAAATGTGGAGAAATCACTTTCGCAGATAGTGCCCAGTATATATCCTGCAGTAAGGCACGTTATTTAATCTATTATAGTGTTGTTCACCCAGTTTGTATTCAATTATATATTAATCCCGGCAAACATGGCGACAACTATCGATCATATTTGTTTTCTTTCTTAATTATAATTTTATGCAAATTCTATAAATAGCGTGCACTCCAAATTTGACTCGACGCCCTTTACTTATCGATAGCATCCTTGATAACTTTTAAACTCTATTATGCACAAGAAGTGGTGAATCCTCAAGTTTAATTTACTTCAAAAAATTACGATGCGCATTACAACCTGTCCCGTGCCCGTGCGCACTATCAAATGCAAAACCAGGCTTATGTACGATTGCACTAACATGACATTACGCATTAAATTTTGATATTAATTTCTGAGTTATCATGCAACTTTCAAAGTTTCCATTGTCGTATTTTATTATAGTGCGCACTATTTGCCGTTTGTCCCCTATCATACCACTGGGCCCCCCCCAAGTGCATATTGCCGACCGGGCCCTTTTCCTTAAATCCGCCACTGGTCCGTCAAAAAGTATTTTTTATCAACTTTGCTCACAGCTTAAGCGCGCGCAAAGAAGTTTTTCCTACATGAAACTGACCGGATAGGCAACCAGTCTTGCGCTATCATCTATGAGCTTACAGTTACATCAAAGTTGACGGATGCAGTGCCGCCAGTGTTTAGTAGAAAATACCAGTACGGCATCCATTTAATATGTGTGCATTACAGATTTATCTAAGAGATTTGGAACTTTAAAAATTGGTGTTCGAACTAAATTCGCCTGGGGGGGTCATGACCCCCATGACCCTCCCCCTGGATCCGCGCCTGGTCCGCACTTTACACCGTCAATACGAATAAACAATTAAATCAACAGATGGTTCCTGTACACTCATCGACATGTCTCAACATGCCCTGCTTCCGTTTGTTAAGTCATATTTCAAAACTTTCATAGTATCATTTCTATTTATACTTTGAACTTGGATCAATCGGATTAACCTAAGCTGTATTGTATGTCGTGTCATACGTACGTAACCAACCTTGGTCAGATTAATAGAGAAGTAGACAAAAATTAGCAACTCTATTAAAAAAATACTTGCATAGTTTTCATTAGAAGATATTACAGGCATGTCCTTCTGATGTTGTTAGAGATTCAGCGTCCTCCTTTATACGCAAATATTGACCGAGCTTTCCAAGCCGCCCATTACGGCTCTTAGCAGCCCTTAGAATCATTCCTCGTGCATTCCGATGAGATCCTGTTGAGAATCTTCAATTACTGCATCTATTTAGATTAAATTACAGCTGGAGTCAGGTCATTCTGCAAAGGCAAAATGTATACTGATTCACAAAAAAAGGTAAACAGCTGCGTATGTTAATTAGAATTCAAGAATTATTTACATATCGATTTACCTTGCCATGTACAACAAGTGATAAAATGTTCAGATTTTTCTGTGGTTGCGCGTATTGTTTGGAGATAAAGAAGCATTGCATGGGAAAGTGGCAGCTCGTCCCTGTTGCAACAAAAAAAACTCCATAGGCATAATAAACTTTTTACGTCAACTATTACTATTCAAATCACGTTGTATATAATAATATCCTCGTGTCACCTGCTATTGTGATATACACCAACGGAAATTGCAATACCTCACAGATGGCGTCCAATGTTTTATGTTTTATGAAAGCGTTGAGCGCGACAAAATTTGATGTCCCAGAATGAATAGCTGCCTCCCTTTTTCTCTCTCACCGATCTCTTGCAGCAGTAAAACCAATATCAATTTTTCATTTGGTGAAATGGCCGATTATGATGGTGTATAACCTGGCACATATAAAAGAGATAAAAGCCCTGTAATCTTAAACCGTGGGTATGTGAAATGGGTTTCATTCAAGGGAGGCGTTAAAGCGTATTCCCACAACTGTTGAGCCATAATACGTTTTTTGTTTTTGGTTATTCTGTATATCAGTAATATCCCCTACTGCAGTGATCCTCTTTATTTTTTTCTGTGAATTTTTAAGTAATTTCCTCAAAAGTTCTACATTTTGAAATGTACCCTTACCGATATACAGGGCGTTGAAGTTATTGTTCGACTTGAAACATCTGTTTCTATTATATTTTTTCTTAAGTTATTCAAGTTTATAAACATTGCATTCAAGTAACTTTTGTCAGACTATTATTATTGGAAAAAAAATATTTTTATTGTGGTATAACAGTCGATATAAGGAAAACTTGAACTCGTCCTACTTTATTTAAATAATATTTATGTTCTATTTTCGATTCTTCATTTTGACGTTTGATTTTTAAAAATCAGTCGATTCGTTTTCGAGAACATTGGAAAACTCTTTATTTATCTTGATTTGTTCGGATATATAACAAAAACACACGAAAATATCACTTATTATTTCAATAAGCGTTCAAAATGTTTGCCAAATCTACAATTCGTTTATAATTTGAACCGGAAACTACCAACATGAACAGCAATTCGGAAGATTAGACATGGCAATAACCAAATAACAACTCGATCTTTTTTCCGCATTCTTTTCATCAACACAGATATGCTGGGCGAACTGTATTTATTTTTATACCTGTTTAGTTATTTGTTGCTAAGGGAAATAAATAATTTAGTTTGCTGTCAGTTACCTTTGTGACAATCTTGTGATAGTGAAAACTAATTTATTGATTAAGATTTTACTTCCAAAAGGTTTAAACACTAGCCGAAAGAGTGGAAATCTAATTTTGGAATCGTGTCATTTTATACTTTTCAACCTTGAAACGATAATGCAGCTCTTGTGTATCTAGTTTTCAACTATACTAAGTGACATATAAATCCGAACACCCAGTTTAAATGGTTTTATTTTAATAAAAGTTAGTGAATGTATTTATCTTACTGTAAATAACAACTGAAAAAATTTTCAGCCTTATCAGTTGGACATTCCGCTCTAAAAATGAATATTTCAGCCGCAGTAAAGAATCAACGTTGGCGGATTTTGGTTCTTGACATCCTTAGTGAGTTTGATAGGGGCCGTATAGTGGGACTTCGGGAAGCTGGACTTTCTTTTCGGGCAATTGCAGTTAGAGTGCAAAGAAGTGTAGACACTGTGGTTAGGTGTTGTCAGGCATGGCTTTGAGAAGGCCGTACGCAAAGAGCAAGGGGCACTGGACGCCGCCGTAGAACAACAGACCGTGAAGATCGCCGCCTAAGATTATTGGCCTTAAGGGACCGTTTCTCCACTACCAGGTCCATTGCAAATGAATGGTTTGCAGAACACGGAAGACCTATTGGCATGCGAAGTGTTTACCGACGAATGAGAAGTTTTGGCTTGTTTTCATACCGCCCACACTGGGTCCTCCCTTTAACTCGAGAACACCGACGTAATCGCCTTGAGTGGTACAGACAACGGTCACTCTGGGATCAGGAATGACGAGTCTCGATTTTGTTTAGGCATGCACGATGGTCGTGCCAGGGTTAGAAGGCGACATGGTGAAAGGAGGAATCCACAGTTTTATGTTGAAAGACATGTTCATCACACTGTTGGAGTTATGGTTTGGGGTGCTATAGCTTATGGTTCCAGGTCACCTTTAATCTTCATCAGAGGTAACATGAACGCGCAGCGTTATATCCACGAAGTTCTAGAACCCCATCTTTTACCCTATCTTGACACCCTGGCAGATCCAAGTTTCCAACAAGATAATGCCCGACCACATGTTGCAAGAGTCACAATAGACTTTTTTCAACATAATGATGTCAGATTGTTACTATGGCCACCAAGATCTCCCGACTTATCCCCAATTGAGCACGTGTGGGATATGATGGGTAGGAGATTGCTCAATTTGCAACGTCCTCCTCAGACTCTAGAAGCACTTCGAGAGGAGTTGGTGGTTGCCTGGAATGAGATACCACAGGAGGACATTGACCACCTGATCAGAAGCATGCCTAGGCGCGTTGGAGAATGCGTAGCACATCAGGGTGCATCCACACATTATTAAAGGTCAAAGGGCTTTAAAGCAGTGCAATCATTTTGAAATTTTTATCATTTACTTATTATGCGTCATTAAGCACTTATACAAAATTTTATTAAAATAAAACCATTTAAACTGGGTGTTCGGATTTATATGTCACTTAGTATATAAGCGTATTATGTCCTATTTCCCTTTTGCTGCTAAAATGTTACATCCTCCGGGATCCAGAATAGTTGCGATGCTTTCGCTAATTGTCCCAGAGAAGTGATGCCAAGCCTAGACCTTGCTGAGGACTATCCAAGAAGCACGAAACAGCGTTTAAATTTTTTGAAATACGACTGAAGAAACTAGCACGCATAGACAAGCACGTTACAAATTGAAAGAACCGAGAACCAGACAGTCATCAAAGATCAGTAAGGGGGGAGGGGTAAACTAAATTGCCATCAAAGGCTATTTTTGTAACTATGAAGACATATTTGCAAGCTATTATAACTCGAGTTCTTCTTCCAAGTTCATAATAATAGAAATTTTTTAATCAAAGTTAGTGATAATGTTAAAATTTTGACGAACATTTACTAAAAGAATCCTTGTAATCTGAAGGGCTATTTAATAAACCTATTGACTTGTTTTTTACCAATCTATGTTGCAAACTTACAAGGAATTCTTATTGGTCAATAATAAGATTTTTACTCACCAAAATGCCCAAAAAATCACCTAACACTGAGGGCTTATTTTAGGTTAATACTAGATAATCAATAGCATCGGGATTTGTCTTTGAGGTCTTATGAGAGGTGTGTTTTTTTGCAGTTTTGAACCAATTTAACGTCGTCCTGGTCGAAGGCCGGTTAGGTACGTAGTTACAAATTTGACAAACATAGGTAACTTTTCTTGGGTGGTAGCCCATTTTAACAAAATGTATACTATATAATGTGCGGTTACAGTCATAGAAAGAAATATATAAAAATAACCCGAAGAAGTAGTCCATAGGATATCTGCAAGTATATCGTTTCTTTCCTTACCCACTATATTCCATTTCTCCTCATATCCGGTTATGTTGCCCTGAGGGCGGCTTATGTACTTGAATGTCATATCTTTCCGACGAATACAGGGATTATCTGAATGTTGAAGGGGCTTCTCATGTATGGCCGGTTTTATTCTCGTATCATCGATCTGTACAGCGGTTTCTCTTATTTGAAATGGAAACGTTGTTCCTGAAATGCTTGACCGCATGTCATGGAAAGTTTTACGGAACTATGGCCATCAAAAAATGATAAAATACCGGTAAGCTTTGTTTACAGCTGGAAAATCGAACTCGTGAGACCTACCGCTATTCTAATAAAGTTGAATTCAGATTCATTATCCGAGTATACACACTGGATATACTAGGGGCTTGGTCGAATTGAAAGCTAAGATTTTTTTAAATGATTCATCAATAGTATACCTTCATACTTCAAAGCTTCTTAAGACGAAATTTTGATTATCTTGGACGTCAATATGACCACTAAAGGATGATGAACCTGGCGAAGCTGCCGCGCGGACAGAATCCTAAATACCGGGGCACCGCAGCTGCTATAACGAGCTTAAAAAGGCCTTGATAGTTAGATTTTTGAACTGTCTAAGGTTAGTATTGTTGGGCAAAGCCTTCTTAGGCAGATTATTCTACAATCTCGACACCCGAGAGACAACGGAGTGGTCGTACCCACTCAGTTATTGTGGGAGACCGAACGCGGGTCTGCCTGCCAGGCTCATTGTGCACTGGCATCGTGTTGCAGCTCTGAAGAGCAAAGTCTGTGCGAGAGAGTGTCCGTTAAAGAAAAGTCATCGATCTATCGGACAGCCCTCCTCTGAATCGAGCACAGAAAATGTAGTCGGGGCGGCAGCACCCAAAACATGTGAGCAGTACTCGAAGCTTGTCTGGGTGTCGTAGAGAGTGAGAGCATATGTAAAGTGATCCAATCTTAAAAAATGTTCATTCTCGATTGAACATTCCGCAACAAGTCTCTCTTGTCCGTTTTTTCCAGTGAAACTTCAACAATTCAATTATCAAGTATGGATGGTAATCTAAAAACAGTGACATTTGGTCACCTTAACGTTCGTTCTATCCTGTCTAGTTTTTCTGACTTTGTGGATATATTAACTTTACCAGAGTACGACTTTTTCGCGGTGACCGAAACATGGTTGACTAGCAATATACATACTGAAGTTGTTAAAGTTCCAGAGTATAACTTTTATCTCAAAGATAGAGAAGGCCGACGAGGTGGCATTGGCATTTATATTAAATCTATGTATCAGGTGAGACTTCTTGACTTTGGTATTGATACCAGCACAGTTATGGAAAGCATCTGGCTAGAGGTTATTCTTCATAAAGAAAAATTTTGCATTGGTGTCATTTACAGACCCCCATCTAAGTCCTTTGGCGATTTTGCTAACGTGTGGGACTCCGTCCTGCCTTTGTGCATCTGTTAGTATGATAACGTTTTAATATTAGGTAACATAAACTCTGACTTAGCTAATGCCGACAATAATCTTAATAAATGCTTTTCGTGTTATGGTTTTTGCCAAATGGTTAAAGAACCCACCCGTATCACGGAAACTTCAGCCACTCTAATTGATGCAGTTTTTTCAAATACTAAGGAACTTTTTATAGGCACAATGGTTTTGGATGCTGGGGAAATTTCCGTTCACCGACTTGTATGTTACTCGCTGGAAATTGCTGTCAAAAAAACTAAGCAAACTTTCATGTCTTTTCGAGATTTTAAAACTTTGATGAAAACGGATTTTGTAGTGATTTAAGCTCAATTGTTTAGCACGACCTGATATTATCGAATGACATCGATAAAAAAGTTTATTTCCTTACAAGAAACATTCTTAACGTTTTTGATATCCACGCGCCGCTCACAACGGTGAGAGTCAATAAATGTCAGGCCCGTTGGTTGACCTTTCCGTTAAAAATTATTCTGAAAGAACGTGATGTTGCACTTAGAAAATATAAATCCGATAAAATAGTTTCGAGCTGGTTAAGCTACAAAGAAAAACGTAATTTTGCTCTTGCGTCAATTAGGCGTGAAAAAGCGGGTTACCTATTTTTCTTGCAAGAGCATCATATGTCGAAAGAACTTTGGAGAGCTTTAGGTAACATACATATCGGTGGCTTTAATTCAAAGACAAGAACTGAAAGTATTCCATCTCACCTCAATGATCCAAGCACTATAAACGATTATTTTGCAACAGTGTTTCATTGTGCGCAGCCCGACGAAGCAACATTCAATTTTTATCACGATAACACGTTTTGCAATCGGAGATTTTCCTTCACTCTGGTTGAGCCTACTACTATCAAAACTGATGTGAGTGGCCTTAAGTCAAATGCAAAGGGTATTGACGGTATATCTATTTTTATGATTAAGCTATCTCTGCCTATTATACTACCTTACTTGACCCATATTATCAATCTGTGTATGGAGAAGGGCTACTTTTATAAATCTTCGAGACGAGCAATAGTAAGGCCAATACCTAAGGTCAGGAGAAAATCATTTATTTGCAAATCTTAGATTTTTAGAGTCAAGTGACATACTCCCAGTACATCAGTCTGGGCTTAGAAAATCATACAGTACTACAACTGCTCTTCTTAATTTAGTGGACCCACCGTTCTCAGCGCGTCTCACTTTCTGGAGTTTTGTCAAATGAGCACTTTATCACTTCGGGTGTGCCTCAGGGATCAATTTTAGGACCCTTGTTATTTTTAATTCATGTAGCCGATACTGCTAAGTCCATTCAAATTTCACAGCTACAGTCTTATGCGGATGACACTCAACTGCTTTACTTCTTTTATCCTGAGAACCTCCAGACTGCTACTATGGAAATTAACGAGGACATTGACTCTATTTGCACCTACTCAGCCAATAACAGCCTAACTGTTAATCCGTCTAAATCTTCTGCTGTGCTGTTTTGTCCAAATAACAGAAGAGCCGAAGTCAAAGCTTCCTTGAGTATATATATTAACAATCAAAATCTTCCTTTACCTGAAAGTGTCAAGTGTCTAGGTGTGTCTATTGATGAAAACGTGCGGCTTCGTGAACATTTAAATAACCTCTTACAAAGAAGTTACATCCGTCCGAGAACTCTGTATGCGAACAAAAATTTGCTGAATTTTAAAGTGCGAAAAAAGTTGTGTGAATCTTTTGTGTTATCTATTTTTAATTATTGCAATCTAGTTTATCATCCTTGTTTGGATGTTGCAAGTCGTAACAGAATATCTGTAGTACAAAATAACTGCGTACGATTCATATTTAGTTTAAGAAAATTTGATCATGTTTCGAGTCGTTATCCTTTAATAGGTTGGTTAAAGATGACAGATTTAGTTAAATACAACTATCTAACCTTTATACATAAGTTACTTGTCTCTGGAACTCCCAATTTATTTACGTGAAAAACTAATTTTTAGGTATAATCTTCATCAACGACATATCCATAACACATTCGCTTTAACAATGCCCCTTCACAGTTCATCTATTTTTAATAGGTCCTTCTCATATAATGCATGCCTGTTGTACAATAGCTCAGATTAGAGAACAAAAAGCCTGTCGCTGTATAGTTTTAAAAAAAACTTAAGAGCTCTTCTGCTCAATGGTGATTCTTAAAGGTGTTTTTCTCCAGCATTATATTTTTAAGCTAATTTTTATTTAGGTTGTAATCAGTTATATGGGCATTGGCCTCCTTTTATTTTCTTTACAGCTGTACTTTTTTACCATCTATTATTCTTATGCAGTTAATGGTTAAGTGTAAGAATAGCTGCCATAGCTAAACTTCGCCATTTAGCTGCTCACTAATCTAATTATAGATATTAATGTATGCATTATCTGTAATTTGGTTTTCTAATAAAAGACTGTTTATTATTTAATTTTGTGGAGAAAAGTACTTCGTTTGGAATAAACAGTGAGCTACCTAGTCGTAAGCAATGTAAGCCAACTTAAATGAAATTACACACAGTTGTATGCGACATACGTGTGTTCATTTTAGTAATACTAATATTTACATACTAATAAACTTCAATAATCTAATAACTAATACATACTACATAAGTACACCCATTCCTACCTACCTAATCGTAGGTGTTTGAAAATAAACTAAATTTTTCGTCAGCTACAATGGCATGTCACATATGATTTAATAAAGGTAACTAAAAATAAAAAAAGCAACGCACTATTTTAAACAGAAACATGTCCCCATTAAAAACGCGTGTTCAATGAAAGCCTGACAACTCACTGACATTTTTTTTAATGTTTGTAGTATAATTTGATACCGCCATTCGAATACAATTATCCAAATGTTCATTTGTATGTCGATTATGGTATTTGTTTTTATCAAACTTCATATTTGAAAAAGAAGATTTACACCAATAGGTTGAACTAAATAACGCTTTCACTTACAAGACAAAACGACATAAAACTGAATATTTATCTTTACTTACGGAAGGCCAGATACATTTTGTATTTGAGACTAATGATTTTAAAGCTAAATCATTTTGAAACGCAATCACTTCCATTTCTGTCGCAGCGGCGCCTTCGCTAAAATTCTGCGTAACAGAAGTTGCAAACTGTTGGATATCAATTTCCATTAAGGGTGAAACAACAAATTGCGCCACTATAGCAATTTCGTTGAAAACCTTGAAACGATTTTTAAAGTTATCCTTCAAGCTAGAGGCTATTTCTAAATGATGTTTACTGTCATATAGTGCTAATGGACTTTGAGATACCTTTTCCGAAAGATCTGGGAAAATGCCTGGTATCGCCATCGATTAAGTTTTGTTCCTATAGCTCAAGCTTTTTGATAAACTCTTTTGTATCAGAAATCATTTCTGCTAGTTCTTTGAGAAGAAAGCCAAAATCTCTAAGCCAGATAGAATTTTTCAGTTCCGAAATTGGTTCATCACGTTGTTTGAAACATTGAACCATGCAGATATGATATCATTAAAAAGTTTCAGCACTCGTCCCCTTTAGAGTGAAGAAGTAACTCCCCGTATTGACAGTTAATTTTATTGGCCAAGGTTTTGAATAATCTTCTTTGTATCGCTTGAGCTCAATTTTTACTACCAATTTCATAACGTTGTTTAGTTTTAGAAAATGTCCACATAATGCTTGCTGATGGATTATGCAGTGGTAACAGACAAATTGCGTAAAACTTTCATCTGTATGACATAACCCTTATCAAGACCCATCATAGCTGGAGCGCCATCGGTTGTCAAGCCTACCATTTTCGATATTGGAATTTTCTCAGCAGAAATAATATTTATAAAATAATAAACAAGTCCTGCCCAGTAGTCTGTCCGTTTTGTGGAATAAACTTCAAAAGATCTTTAATCGTAAAATCAATAAAAACCATCCTGACGAACACGGCCATCTGAGAGGTGTCAACGATATCTGTGGATTCATCTAGCTGCAGTGAAAAATAAACACAGTTATAGAAGTTATTTCTTAACTGTGAAACTATAGCATTGCTCATTACTTCTACTCGTCTCATCACTGTATTAGCAGAAAGTTGCAAAGATTTTATAGCAGACACTATCTCGTCTTTATTTCTAAAGTTGG
This sequence comes from Acanthoscelides obtectus, assembly GCA_963669975.1. NCBI lineage: Eukaryota > Metazoa > Arthropoda > Insecta > Coleoptera > Chrysomelidae > Acanthoscelides > Acanthoscelides obtectus. The sequence goes on from CAVLJG010003313.1 coordinate 19,198, forward strand.
CAAACAATGAATCTGCAGCTTCTAAAAAAGCCTGTTTTATCATTTCCCCATCTTCATAAGGTTTCTTGTGTAATTATCTGGGACACCCGGTATGATGCTTCAGTTGCAGCCTTACTTTTGTCGATTGTTCTTAAAAACATTGTCTGTTGTCCAATTAAATGATTTTTTAATTGTTTCAGTTTTTCCGTTCTGGTTGCAGAACGTATGGGAGTGGTTTTTCAAAATTCGAATGTATAGTTTTATTGTGCCTCTCAATATTCCCTTTTTGAGCAACAGAAAGAGGGGTATCATATAACAAACATACATTTTTACCTTTAATTTATGTAAAAAATAGTGTTCTTCCCATTCCAAATGGAAATGGTACGACTTCATCTTTCTACTACTGCTCATAATGTTTTTAATGTCAAGTCAACTCTAACCCAACCGCTGGACATTGTGCCATTCAGTTATAAACTGAGCGCACTGTCGCCGCGCCTTGCATATTTATTCTGTTCAAAATAATCGAGATCGTTCTCGAACAGATCGCTCCCCGCAGTGTTGCCGCTGCTTGTGTTTATTATGAGAATTTAAAACTTTTACGGAAGCTTCTAAAATTTTTACACCTTTTTAAATTATATTGTGAACCACCTAAATTGATTTTGCGAGCTACCGGTAGCTCGTGATCGACAGGTTGACGACCACTGCTCTAAGCAAATAACCCAGCTTTTCCCAGTAGTTGCCGTGATTGACGCTGCATTACGCTTTGATATATTGATATTAATAAATTTGAACATTTCATCTTACAAACACAATCGGGTTTTTAGAAATAGCGGTAATAACATAGGGTCGATGAAGATAGAAGTTATGGAAATTATATAATAAAAAATATATTTAAGAAGTGTTACAAACTTGTTTAGGATGTGCTTGACCCGATTGTTTAACTGAGCGGGTAATGGAATAACCTCTCATTAAGTGCACCAGATGCGACAGTAGGGCGGGTGGACATGGAGCAATATACAGATGTAATTATTGTTGAAGAGGAGCTCCCATGTCAATTTTAGGGAAGGAGCTTATAGACTACAAATAGTTGGGTCACTGGTGGAACATCCTTCTATATTCTCAATTGTTTAGCAGAACCAAAAATCTCCCAGTAGTCATATTCTTCCATACTACTTTTCGGGAGTTTTTCCGTAGACTGAAAATACTTGACGTGTCGCGTCTAGGTCGCACTTGCCGTACGCTACAAACTTACCCCGGTATCAATAAAATCCTGTCTGTGTGACGGTCTGTCCCCTAATCCTTGGATGTCCTATAACTTGGAAAGAGCCGTTCGGATTTTGATAAAATGTTCACACAAGGTTACTACTATGTCATACACCCAAAATCTTTGTAGTTTTTGAAAATCGGTTCAGTGGCAGCGCTCTTACAGGAAAAAATTGAAATCGCTCAAACTTCGTTTTTCGATATTTCAGATGATCCGGATTATATTTGAAGATTTTTTTAGATGTAAAGAAACTGCGACGTAATTTTCGATGCTAATGTATTAAATTAAATCAACCCCGGTAATTCTGCGCACCTATGATACATATTTCACATACCACAAATTTCGCCGTACAGTTAACCAGAACTTGAAAGATTATGTTCAGCCTATCGGTCGCATATGCCGTGCGCCACGGTTTTTTTATAAATATTGCATATTTGGTATTCGATCCGAGCAGGCAAGCAGCGCGGCGACATACGAGGTGTGCGCGATATTATCTATACTAAGTATATGAGCCTTATGCTTGGAGTGTATTTCAAGGATGTTATTTGGTTTCGTGACGTAATATTATGTAGTACAGTATACAGGGTGTTCCTTAATGATATGAACATATTTAAGGGGTGAATCTACATGAAAAATTAATTTTATGTTGCTTTATAAACTATGCTAAAAAAATGTTTCCTTACAATAACTCGGGGTGTTGCAGTTTTAGGAAAAAATGGGAACTAACTAATATTTTAAGAGCCGCTTCAGATATTTCACTGATATGTAGTACGTTGTGAAAGTTAATAAAGTTGCATAGTTTTCAATGCAAAAAGGATTTTTGGCTTTAACAGTGGCGTGCGTACGGGTATTGACTTCGATATTTTTTAAGAAAAAAATGGCACGCCAATGTTTTATTGCCAAATAAAAATTATTTTCATTACCCCTAATGTGTTTAATTTTTCCAATTATATTAATAATAATTTTGCAAGTTAGACAATAGAACGGTTTTTATTTTTTTACTCAAAAAATGGCGCATCGAAGGAAAAAAATTCAAGAGAGATCATTTGTTTTAAATTGAACGGGCAATTAAAAAAAATTTATTTGGCCAAAAAACCATCGGCGTACCATTTTTTTCTTGAAAAATATCGAAGTCAATACCCATACGCACGCCACTGTTAAAGCTAAAAATTATTTTTGCATTGAAAAATATGCAACTTCATTAACTTTCACTACCTACAAAATGTCAGTGAAATATCTGAAGCGGTTCTGAAAATATTAATTAATTTCCATTTTTTTGCTAAAACTTCAACACACCGAGTTTTTGTAAGGAAACATTTTTGGACCATAGTTTATAAAGCAAACTAACATTAATTTTTTATGTAGCCCCTTAAATATTCGCATATCATTAAGAAACACCCTGTATAAGTATTTATCAAGAGCTATTATGATCAGTTACTGAATATTGTTGACAAGCAGTTTTACAACAGAGCTGCAAACTAATCCTGTATGGATATGCTAATTGCTGCAATCTGGGAAAATGTTTTTTCATGAACATCCCAAATGCAGTGCATTACTGGTTCTGCCAAAACCCACGTCTTTTTGATATCATTGCACTACATGAAAAATTGTACTAGAAGTTGTTTTGAAATCGTGTGAAGAATGGAATCAATCTGCTTGACGCCATTTTTTAACAATATACTTGTTATTTAAGTCTGTGGTTAATTTAGGGTGTAGTTAGGGGATTCAAAAATACAAAAATTAATAAGGGTCATTGTTTTTACTTACAGAAAACATTGGGTTATCAAGGATATTTAATTTGTAATATGGGCCTTTACAGGGTGAAAGATAGACAGATATATTTCAGAGTATGATTCCTTGTTAAAAAACCATAAAAAGCTGCTATAAACATGGGTCCGGAAATGCAGAGCTTTCAAGATACAGGGTGATAAATTTGAAAAAAACTTTTTTTATTAATATCTTAACAAATATTTACTCGGTTCTGTTGAACTTTGGCAACATTATTTGTTGTATTAAGAGGCTAATTCAGCCCTAAATAATAGGTTCAGTGGCGTCCCGGGGACACCTTAGCGAATATTATTGGCAAAAAATATACGCCACTGCCTTTTTTGTTACTTTAATATTTTTTGTTTTATCAAGAATCTAAAAATACAACTTCGTTTTCGAGAATAAAAAATAAAAACCGTTTTGTTACACGTCACTGGACACAATTGGTTTATTAATTTTTGCTCAAAAATCACAAATGCCTTGGAAAACAAAAAATAATTTCTGCATGGAGATTTGACATTTGCGCGTCAGTTCAAACGTCAACAGAATCAAGTAAATATTTTTTAAGACAATAATATTTTTTTTAATTTATCACCCTGTATCTTGGAAACTGAATTTCCGGACCAATGTTTATAGAAACTTTATTCCATATTTTCTTTTCTCAAGGAATCACCCTACCAAATATCTCCGTCTATTTTTCGAACACGCTGTATAGATGGTTGGAGAGTACTGGGTCATGATACCATTTTTAATGAAATGCTCTTAATCCGGTCTCCTCAGACAGCTTCAATATGGCCTACCGCAACGCAATAATCAAAATAGTTCAAACGCAATGTTGTTGATGAAGCCCCGAATCAAAACGAATCCTTCCGCGATTTGTGGGTACGCGAGTGTATTATCGACATGGACGTGATCACAAACGATGTGACGTGAGATGAGTGCTCGACTGCCTTTTATCAAGGACTACTATCCGGTGCCGACATCCCCCTTGTGGCAGATGCTCACCCCTGGCGGAGAACAGTGGATAGGGGAAGAAACTAAGAGAGCTATGCCGCCCCACGTTTACAAGTATTATCTGCAGAGGACCCGGTGTTATCGCAGGCAGAGTCTCAAGGTAACTATTTCGCATAAGGTAGAATGCATCTTTTTTCTTTACCTTGTTACTTCCAGGATAACTGATCTTTCTTTATTTTTTCCAATAGTACAAAGGGTACTATAAAAGTCTTGCAATATGACTTAACAAAGTGTATTGAATGTGGTGGAAATTACTTTGAACGAAGTCAATAAATTAAGATGTATTGCAAGTTTGTAGTACCATTTCATATGCGTCATTTAAATTCCATAACATCAGTGAGGTATTCAAAGTCCCATCCAGGAAGGTAACTTTCTCGAAGACATCTTTTCCATCAGGTAGTGTGGCTTAGAAAATAATTACTTTTTTTAAGAGATATTTTTTAATCATCGAAATTTTTCCGTGTGCCAGAATCTGCTATTTTCAATATCGATACGTTGTTTTTTTATGTAAAATAACTTTTTTGATACTTTCAATTCCCCTTTTTATGTCATTGTTTGTTTTTAATTTACTTTGTCAACAATATCCATAATTTTCTACAAAATGGCATCATCCGTGGTTATACGAACAATGCGAATCACCCGCTATAGATACTCAGGTTTTTGCCGAAGTTCTTTGGGGGATGAAGCCGGTGATTTCTTCAGTGTTGGAAATTGTATGGAATTCGTATCAGAAATTAACGATTTTGTTGCTTACAATTTTGTGCATCCTCTTGTAATTCGCTGGATTATTTCACTGCGATTTTAGTTATCTGTGGTACAATCTCCAATTCTGAGTACGTTTGCTTTTACCTCTTTTTTACTATATTTTCTGCGGAGCAAAATTTATCGTGTACGTTCAGGTTTACTATAATGCCACAAATGGTTTTATTTGAATAAAATTTTGTATACAGGGTGGCGCATCGAAAACGAAACAGACGCATTTACTGGCAGCTCAGTTTTTTTTTGGAAAAACGCTCAGACCCGTCGATTTTGTTTTCGAGGGGGACACAAGTTTGGCAAAAAATCACGTTAACACGTGCAGCCCCCTGGGCGGGAGTGACACCACCCCAAAATCTTAAATGGAAGGGGGGGTCGAGTGATACCTTATTTCAAAGGTCTTTCAATTCCCTTTTTAATGATATAAAATTAATGTACTTCAGTTCAGTAGTTTTTAAGATTTATTTAAAGCTTAAATAAAACTAACACATCACCATTAGTGGAGATCAATACATTTGGCAGCAAAGTAATTTAAAAATTAAGAATGAACTGACCCGTTAGGCAAGTAAATGTTGAAAATTGCCACCATGACTCTCCAAGTAATAATAAAGATTTTGTTCAAAACGTTGCCGCACATTTTGCAATATTTGAGGAGTAATTTGAAGGCACTCATTCACAATTCTTTGTCGCAGGTCTTCTAATAATGTTGGCTGAGTAGCATAGATTTTGCTTTTTAAATGACCCCACATAAAGAAGTCCAAAGGTGATAAATCTGGTGATCGTGGTGGCCATTCAATGGCACCTCTTCTACCAATCCATCGATCTGAAAACGTCTGATCTATCTATCTATCCTGTTGGAACATCAACCTATTCGCAATGTACCGCCGATCATTCTGATTTTCAATTATGGCTGTTAATGCAGGATCTATGGCGTCTTCCAGTAATTCCAAATACATTTCACCGGTCAAATTTTCGGGTAAGAAAAAAGGACCAACTAAATGATCGCCAAAAATACCAGCCCAAACATTTAATTTTTGTGGCTGCTGTGTATGAACCTCATGAAACATTCTGGGATTAGAATCGGACCAATATCGGCAGTTATGACGATTTACTATGCCATTTAAGAAAAAGAAACATGAGCTTCAGTTCAGTAGTTTTGAACATTCATTGATTTAAAGCTTAAAGTAGACTTTAATAGGTACATCAGATTAGTTTGAACTACTTTCAGAAGAAATTTGACTAAAAGAATTTACTTAATAAGTAAATGTTTTTCTTCACTACGCCCATGGTTTGTTTATCATTTTGTTGTTGCAAATAGCTATTGGAGCGTTTTTTGTGACAAAAAAGTTATTTCTTGAAGAAAGATAAGGAGATGTCTTGTACTTATGTACTTATTTTAAATAGGAATTTAGTACATAGTTTGCGATTGATTTGACCAAACTTTGTTGCTAAAATAACTTGTAACGCTTTATTACATAAATTAACCATGGTACATATATTCCACAGCAGAGAGAGTTGAAATTATCGAAATATTTTTCGGAAATAATCAGTGCGCTAATAGAACAGCAGAAATATTTAATGAGCGACATGAGAACAGTAACGTGTATCGAAGATATGGTCTAGAACTTGTAGCTAAATTTCGGGAAAGTCGCCAATAAAAACCGCAACATTGAAAATCCCATAAGGAACGAAGCAATAGAAGTGGGGGTTTTAGAGCAAGTTTATGTAGATCCTACGCTAAGTACCCGCAAATTGGAGACTGTGTGTGGTGTTAGTCGACGTACTGTCCAACGGATTCTAAAGGCCCATAGTTTTCATCTGTATAAAATTGACCTGGTCCAAGAACTTAATGAAGACGATTTTGATCGGCGTTTACAATTTTGTGAAGATATGAGTGAAAGAATTATAAACGATGAACATTTTCTATTCAACACTTGCTTTTCCGACGAATGTTCCTTTTTCTTAAATAGCGTAGTAAATCGTCATAACTGCCGATATTGGTCCAATAGCTCCAATAGCTATTTCCAACAACAAAATGATAAACAAACCATGGGCGTAGTGAAGAAAAGGATTTACTTGTTAAGTAAATTCTTTTAGTCAGATTTCTTCTGAAAGTAGTACAAACTAATCTGATATACCTATTAAAGTCTACTGTAAGCTTTAAATCAATAAATCTTCAAAACTACTGAACTGAAGCTCATGTATCTTACATCATTATAAAGGGAATTAAAAGACCTTTAAAATAAGGTATCACTCGACCGCCCTTTCCATTTAAGACTTTAGGGTTGGTGTCACCCCCGCTCAGGGGGCTGCACGTGTTAACGTGATTTTTTGGCAAACTTGTGTCCCCCTCGAAAACAAAATCGACGGGTCTGAGCATTTAAAAAAAAACTGAGCTGCCAGTAAATGCGTGTTTCGTTTTCGTTGCGCCACCCTGTATAGTTAAACATAGGTAAAATGGAATTGTCAACAAATTTTGAAGATAAACAACCCCCGCGTCTATCACGTATCTTGAAAAGTGACTTTATGCCAATTTTTTTTGACATTATGCTGTTTTTTTTTGACATTATGTAGGTTTCTCTACAATATATTAACTTAGCACTTAGTTGTACGTGTTGCCTAAACGTCATGAGGCTTGTTATCAATCTTTGGCTCTGATGTGTTGTAAAATCTGCTTCTGGGGTGGCATTACTGGAGGTCTAAGCTGTAAGTTGTATGTGTTGATGATAATTACATTGGATTCATGTCTCAAATACACTTACTTGAGATTCAAAGCTAGAAATTAGTTGCGCATCCACTTTTTCTTATCCGTTCTGATTTTATACACATGCACGCCAATACACATAATCATCCTGGTGCGCTCCTGCTATTCAACCAACTTTCTTCTCAAAGATAAAAACTACATTTGGCCCCACAAAACATATGCAACCAATAATGCGTGTAGTTCAGTTGAGTGATTCCTCCTTAGATGGACGTTCATTACGATCCTAGTGAGCAAACGTGGAATGACTGTTTGCGCCCTAAAAACTACCTAGTTTGCAAGATGACATCTTATAGGTTTTTTTTGACGTTTTATAGGTTTTTACATGATGCCCATGCCGTAGGGCACAGCTAATAGATATACTTCATTGGCAGCATATTCAGTCATAATTTTCCCACATAGCAAATATCACTGATTTTATACGCAGGCAGACCAATATACATAATCATCCTGATACGGCTTTCTGCAACCAACAATGCATGTCGTGTCGTTGAGTTATTCCTCCATAGATGGAGACTTTTGATGGCGCTTACAGCGATGATATCGGGCAAACATGAAACGAACTATTTGCACACTAAAAAGTAGACTGCAAGATGACATTTTGTCGTTTTTTTTGACGTTTTTTAGGTTTTTTACATAATAGCCCTACCGTTCCTAGTTCTGCCAAATGCCTTTTCACATTACCTGATACACTGACCTATATATCAGGGCCTTTCAAGGTCACGTGTTCTAATTTCCAAAGCACAATGTTGCATAATTGTTCTAGAACTTGTATTTGAGCTTTTTTATAGTTGATGGACGCTTGAAAGTGAAATGAAAACAGGAAAGCCCGTGTTGTGTTTGTAATGTCTGTATTTACTATTTTGGTATCTTGTTGTTTAGCGATTCCAAACAACACTCACGTAAATGCTAGGCAATGTGCATGCATGCCTTGTGACCCAGTGGGCTCGCGGCCGCGACCCGTTTACGGAAGGCACACTGAATAGGGAAATGGGGCATGCCCGACTGCATCGCGGCATTGCATCGCCTCTCGCCGTGTCAGCAAAAGCCAAATCTCGGTTACAACCTTCACGTTACAGGCCACGCGTAATCGCTGCTCAGCCCCTTAGTTGCATTTTCGCCAGCATTTGGAGTGTTGACAGGTTTTCTCTTCGTTCATTTTTTTGGGTATGGAGATGTGTATGTTATAGTCCTGGCATAATAGGTCAAGCTGATTACGCTCAAATTCCAGTGGCGTGGATGTATTGCAATCATAAAATAAATCGAAAATGATATGTTTTTTGGATGTTATATGACATGTACATCAGGAAAAAACCATGTCACTCATCTCCGATCTGTCTGTCCACTAATCCTTGTCGCGTCTCTAATTTGGAAAGTACCGGTCGGATTTTGATGTAATTTCCACACAAGGTTGCGACTATGCCAGGGATAGAAAAGCTTTGTAGCTTCGGTGACGGCAGAGCTAGGGGCAAGAAAAAATCGATCATATTCCGTTTTTTGACGTTCCAGCTCATTAAAAAAAATGAGTGGTAAGTGGTTATAGATTGTGGTTCTTGAAGCATGCAAAAATGAAAGTTGAAAAGTGCTAAATCTGGTGAATAGGCTGGGTTTTAAAGCAATTTGAAACGTGATTGACAGATGTTTGCCATTGTGAGCGCTGTTTTGAGCAGGTGCATTGTTCCGATGGAAGATTATTTTTGTCTTCTGTAAACTTGAACTTTTCCCCCAAATCTTTACAGCCAGCTGGTGGACAAAGCTGCACTAGTACCATGTCATAGTTTTAATAGTCTGTATTATATGAAATATCCCTTTTGTATCTCAAAAAAATGGATGCCACAGTCTTCTTAGTTGATTTCTTCTACTTTATTTACTTCGGAACCGAACAATCGACTCCACACCACATATGTCGCAAGTGAATGTCATAAATCGATGCATAAAATCAGTCTTATTTTCTGCGAACCGATCCAGATGCTGTTGCAACGGCTCTCGACTCGAATTTGTCTTTGAGCCAAAGTTAATAAATGCGGCACCCAGCTTAGAACTGGTTATCTAGATCCTAAATCATTCTTCACAATATGAAACAAGCTGATTTGAGATGTATCTAGCACTACAGGGAGTTTCGCATACAAACCGACACAGAGCAGCACGTAGGGAAGTCCATAAAATTGTAATCTATTGCAGCTTACTTACAAATTTTTAAAAAAAAATAATATCTCAGTTACTTTTAAACGTAGAATATGGAAATTTGGTATACGTTTTGAGTGTATTAAAGGATCATTATTCGACGGTAATTAAAGTTCATTTGAGGCATTTTAAATGGTTGAAAAGTGATGATGCAACCTAAAAAACTAACAACAAGTTGGCGGACTTACATCATTATTTATAATAATAATAATAATAATAATAATAATAAATGGGCTTTATTTCGTACCTAAGTAAAAGTACACAAAAGGCGAAGTGTCGCTAAGATTAGCGTTTTTCAACTTAACCTTAACCTTAACAAAAAAATATATATATATATAATAAAACATTCCACCAACAAAAATGTATCCATAATTCTCAATAATTTTATATAATTATATAATATATAATTACTAAATAATTAACAACACAAAAAAAAACAGAACAATTGCAAGAATAGTCCATATTTCTAGCATTTTGTAGTTTTAGTTTAAGCGTCTTTTTAAAATTAAATAATTTATAGTTTTGGAATGTAACAGGCATATCACTATATAATTTAATAGCGTTGTAGCTGAATGATAGTTTGCAGACACCCTTAGAATGTAAGGGTATCACTAACATATTCCTATTCCTTGTATTCAGTTGATTTATGTCACTACATCGTTTTAACTTATTATGCAAATATTGTGGTTGTTTGGTAGCTAAGACCTTATGTGTGAGTGTCAATAAGTGAAGTTTTTGCATGCCTTTAATCTGCAGAATACCCAGTTCCTTAAATTTATAAGAAATATGATCAAACTTTCGTATTCCGCAAGAAAATCTGACGCACGAATTCTGAATACTCTGTAATTTGCTTTGTTCACTATATGATAGAGCTGCGCCATATATACTGTCACGATAACTGATCTTTGATATAATTAATGTTTCACACAGTTTCAGCTTTACTGAAGTAGATTTTATTTGCCTATGTGGATAGAACTGCTTCAAAATGCAATATGATGCACTACATAACGAATTTACGTATTTTTTGTATTTTAGTTCTGTGTCAATCCAGAGTCCCAGGTTTTTACACTCATTCATTATATGAAGCCGGAAATCATAGATTTTAAGATTAATTTCCGTTTCGAACAATGTTATTTTGTTTTTTGAGCCGAAAACCATAACTGAAGATTTAGGTGGATTAATTTTTAGGTTATGCGAGCACGAGATGTCTACTAGCCTTGTTATGTCTTCGTTGAGCAATGCTTCTGCTATTTTAAAATCTTTGTGTTGAAAACTAAAATAAATTTGTGTATCATCAGCATAGTAATGGATTGTGCAATTATGGACATATTGATGAAAATCCGATATATATATATATAGAGAGAGAATAGTAAAGGTCCCAGTATAGAACCTTGAGGAACACCAAACCTTATAGCAGTTGACTGTGGCATTTTCGAAGCTGTTAAGACCTTTTGATTTCTATTTGACAAATAGCAGCTTATCAAATTGACTGCAGCATCAGTAAAACCATAGTAAGACAGCTTAAGTAGAATTTCAGGGTCTATTCTATCATATCGAAAGCTTTTGTGTAATCCAGCCGAACTAAACAAGTGATATTTCCTTGATCAAGGCCTCTGATAACATCATCAGTGACATTGGCTAGAGCAGTTGTTATACTATGGTTTTTATGTAGTTTCTTTGTAAAACATTTTTGACTCTTTTGTTCTAAAAAATTGTGTTGTTTTCAACAAAAACCCGAATAACTAAAATGATGTATTGCAGCAGTATGCGCGTTCAGTAACTTTTCAATTCAACTAGTATCTGTTCGTATCATGGAATAGTTTTACCAATTTTCTAAAATATCAAATTCTCAACTACCGTAAATCTGAAATTTTCGAAAATTTTGTCTATTGAACAGTTCAAAAATCTTTCCTTTGGCATTTTTTCGCTTGTACGAATGGATACATAGGAGCATTAAATTCAGCTCTGCTCCGTTAGATAAAAATAAATGCCTGTTTAGGAGCACTTGAAGATTTATCAGGTAGTAAATCGCCGTAATGCTCCTAATAGTCGACTAATGGTCCATTTATATTTAATATTGCCCTGCTTTATTGTCCACAAGTAGTGATCTTAATGAATAGTGTTTTAATAACAAGCGGAAGTTGATTTTAGCTAGATGAAGTTATATTAAAGATTTACGGTGTATATATAAAGTTACTTCTCTTAATAGCTAGATAATATACTTTATGTACTTTGAGGATAATTCAGTTTTCCTAGTAGTGCTGGAAGTTGAGTGAATTACCGAACATAATTTCGTGTTTTGCTAAGTTTATCACTGCGAAGCAGTAGATTACATTATTAGTTGAATAAAATTTATAATTCATCCCTGACTTACATCATACGTTTTTTTTACACCAGGCAGAAGCCTAAAGGCCAGGATACTGCGGCTGCTATGAGGACTAACTTAAAAAAATTACAGCACCCAAATACAATAAATTTCCACTGCAAATTAGATCCTTAAATTTAAATGCCTTTAAACAGATTTCTTTGCTTGAGATCTTTTTTATTATTAATTGTTTTTATTATTTTACTGTATCTTTTTATACCCACATTTAAATTGTGACGTTTTACATAATTCTTATATACATATATATATATATATATATATATATATATATATATATATATATATATATATATATATATATATATATATAGGGTGTCCGCAAAGTTGGGGTTTTCCTTTTGAGAAACAACTGCCCTTGAAATAACAAAGGTAATCTGTAGTGAAACGAGGGCGACCAAGTAAAAAAAAATAAAGGAAAAAGTACTCACTCTCCAGTTGACGAGAAGGGCTAAGTACGTCTCTGCCCGAAATCATACCGCTCCAACAGAAAATGAAATCAGAGGTAACAAATATGACAAATTTGGGAGAATAAATGGTCCAATGAGCATACCGTTCACCATGCCAGCCCAAACGTTCACCGAAAATGTTTGTTGAAAATGTGCCCGACGGACAGCGTGCGGATTTTCTACTGACCAAACATGAGTGTTGCGAAAGTTATTCACCCCATTACGCGTGAACGTAGATTCGTCTGTCACCAATATGCACTTCAAAAAGTCCGGATTATTGTCATGTTGATGCAACAACCACTCACAAAACCGCACTCTTGCTGGAAAATCGTCAGGTTGAAGGGCTTGTACACGTTGGACGTGAAACGGATACAGCCCCTCTTCACGCAGCGTTTGCCACACTTTAGTTTTTGATACTTGCACTTCTCTAGCCACGTCTCTAGTGCTTGTTGTTTTTTGAAACGCAATCGATTATACGAGTTCGTTTACCTCTACACTCGTGACCGTAACCGTCGGTTGAAGGTTGCATATTGACCTGACACACTGACCCCGACCCACTTGTACCAGTCGGTGATATCGCGGGTCGCGGCTACAGGACGGTATTCAGATATTTTTGATGTTGCAGAGCCCTTTATCTCGGTTCCCTTAAGACATTGGTGTATATGGTACTAACAAAAATTGCTTATGTTTTCAAGATCTACACGTCGTGTAAAGGAAAACCCCAACTTTGCGGACACCCTGTATATACAGGGTGACTTTGAAGTTGACTCATTAATTTTCAGATAATGATTGTAGAAGGAAGATAAACCAAAATATGTGTGTAAAAATAAAAAAAAAAATAAAAACAAAAATTTTACTTTGTTTTATAAAGTATCCTCCCGACAAGTATTTCAGTGCGGACCTGTATTTGATCGTGAGGTCTTGGAGCACCGGCATGCCGTCCATATGTGAGGTCTTAAGTCAAATGATTCACGAACCCGTTGTACTACATTAACAAAGGCACGAGGGGTTGGTTGCACTCGATTGGGAAACCGATCCGCATAAACATGTGCCATTTTTTATTTCGTTTGAGCCACGCAACAGACACCACTATCCACTACCGACTGACACTGACTGTATACAACTGAATGAAATAATTGTAAAAACATCGTTCCAAATTCTTTCGCTTTTTTGTTTCCGATGCGATGAACCGATAAGGCGAATTATATCCGTTGTCGCCAAACACGAGCACATAATATTATTATTGAGACAGGGCGGTACTCAAACTTCCAAAGGGCTATAACTTTGTTACTTTAATTTTACCAGAAAAATGGTAAAGGAAAAAAACATTTCTTTTGATCAGATCTACTCACTGTTAAAATAAATGACTCAACTTCGAAGTCACCCTGTATATAAAGGGTGTATCAACAAGAGAGCCGGATTTGAATTTGCCGCCATTTTTTGTGCAAATGGTATGGTGTTTACTTGATGACAGCTGTCATGTCCAGACCACGCGGAAACAGTTCGCAAATTACGTATAATTTTCGGTCGCAATAACGCGCCAAATGAGTCGACAGTTCGCCGTTTAATTACAACGTTTGAGACGTTGCTGAATTTGAAGACCGCTGTTCGTCGCCGCCCTGACCGGTGCTCGAACATATAGTCGTAGTGCGGAAAAGTGTGGTCGAGGATCCAGGCACTTCCATTCGGCATCGTGGCAAAGAATTGGACCTTACGAGACCCACTCTGCAACGAATTTTGACAAAAGATCTGTGCTTGCATGCGTACACGGTTCAACTGACGCCAAAACCCAAGCCATCCAAATTGATGCGGATTTCTCGAAGAAAATCATATTCTCTGACGAGGCACAATGGTGTTACTGCGAACCAAGTTTCCAGACCGTATCATCTCTCGGTTTGGCGATCAAAATGGCCACCAAGATCGTGCGATTTATCGCCAATGGACTTAGTCTGGAGCTATGTGAATGAAAAGGTGTATGCGAAGAAGCCACAAACAGTTGAACGTCTTAAAGGCGAGATACGGCATGAAATAGAGCCACAGCTGTGCAAAAAAGTAATCCAGAATTTTAAGAAAAGACTGACCCTGTGCCAGAGGTCGGATGTCCTATTTTATGTTTAATCGCCACTATTCCTCTTCATGTTGAAACATAAACACTCGCCTAATTAAAATAAAAGAAAAAGAGATACGGCGTATTATCGACGAAATAGAGGCACAGTTGTGCATAAACGTTATCCAGAATTTTAAGAAAAGACTGACCCTGTGCCAATGGTCGGATGTTCTATTTCATGTTTAATCGCAACTATTCCTCTTCATGTTGAAACATAAACACTCTCTTAATTAAAATATAAGAAAAAGAGATACGGCGTGTTATCGACGAAATAGAGCCACAGTTGTGCAGAAACGTTATTGAGAATTTTTAGAAAATACTGTCCCTGTGCCATAGGTTTCATGGTGGCCACTTACCGGATGTCCTATTTCATGTTTAATCGCAACTATTCCTCTACATGTTGAAAAAAATTAAAATAAAAGAAATGTGTTTTTCTTGAAAATGAAATCTGGCGCTCTCATTGAGACACCCTTTACATGTTTGTGATGTGTAATCAACTACTACTATGAAAATTTGATAAAATAAATGTGTACTATAAAATTTTGTTGCATAGTGACGTGTAAGTGCTGTATGTGCAATAGCAAGAATAAATTACAGTGGACAACAAATTTTAGTTTTTTAATTGTATCTTGTGGGAAAAGTGCACTTATTTGTTAATTTGGGGCGCTGAATCCAAAAATGACAATGAAATAAAAAAATTAGTTGCGGTTTAGAAAAAAAAACTTTTTATTTTTAAGGATATATTAAAAAAAGTAACAAGATTCATATACATATAATCACTATATGCGCTGTCTTTTTGCTGTTCTTTTATGGATCGTTTCTGGAGCATCTCTACCAAGAGTCCAACAGTAGTCTGCAAGCATGGAAGGACTCCACTTTCCCTGGTACCTTTTTTCCATTGTTGCAATATCCTGATGAAAACGTTCGCCGTGCTCATCACTTACGGCTCCGCAATTGTCAGGAAAAAAGTCCAGATGTGACTGTAGGAAATGTATCTTAAGAGACATATTACAGCCCATCTTTTGATACGATGACAGCATATTTTTGACAAGGGTTTTATAGTTGTCAGCTTTTCTATTTCCCAAGAAATTAGTGACCACCAGACGGAAATCATTCCAAGCAGTTTTTTCAATACCTGTTAAAGTGTTTTCAAACTGTGTATCTTTCAAAATATTTCGAATCTGTGGCCCAACAAAAATACCTTCTTTAACCTTTGCCTCACTTAGTCTTGGAAATTTCTGACGCAGGTATTGAAAAGCTGACCCATCTCTATCTAATGCCTTGACAAAGTTTTTCATTAGGCCCAACTTGATATGCAGTGGTGGTAATAAATTTTTTTTCGAATCTACTAATGGCATATGCTGTACATTTTTTTGACCTGGCTCTAGGAATTAACGAACAGGCCAGTTTTGTCTGGTGTAATGAAGTGCCTTTGCCCGACTGTCCCATTCACACAAAAAACAGCAAAACTTTGTGTAGCCTAGCTGCAGCCCAAGTAAAAGTGCAACAACTTTCAAATCGCCACAAATATGCCATTGGTGCTCATCGTATTTTATGCATGTCAATAGGTACTTCATATTGTCATATGATTCTTTCATGTGAACTGCATACCCTACAGGAAGAGATGGTAAAATATTTCCAATATGCAATAACACTGCCTTTAAACTCAATGTTGAACTGTCTATAAACAATCTCCATTCTTCTGGGTTATAGTTTATATTTAAAGCCGCCAGTAAGCCGTTAATGTTACTGCAGAAAGCCAAGTTATTCTCCATATTGAAAAATGGTTCTAAGTCTTTGTGGCGTTTACGAAAAACACATACCGAAACATCGTCTTCTAACAAGTTCCACTGCTGCAGTCTTGATCCAAGTAACTCTGCCTTACATTTTGGAAGTTCTAAATCTCTTACAAGATCATTTAATTCTGACTGTGTTATTTTGTGCGGTTGGTGGCATGATGTGCTCGGTATAAAATCAGGATCTCTTGACGTTGATGGCATATCTTCTTCCTGACGAATCACACGATCGCCATGATCTGATTCGTATTCTGATTCGCAAGTGTAGGATTCTGGGGGTTTTGGAATAGGATTTTCGTCACTGTGAGGCACAGGTCTCATCGCAGATGGTATGTTTGGGTAGTTAATAACCGATTTTTTTTTCTTGGACATACCTGTGGATTGTCCAACGCAAGGTACCATGCAAAAGTAACAATCATTAATATGATTTGTAGGCTTTCTCCAAACCATTGGGACAGCAAAGCGCATAGACCATTTTTTGCCATTTAACCAGCTCCTCAGACTTGAAGCACATGTATTACAGCAGATGTGGGGTGCCCACTGTTTGTCTTGATCACCTAGTTTACAACCGAAATAAAGCTGATATGCCTTTGTTATTAGTGGAGTAATATACCGTCTCTGAGACGCAAAAGTCTCATCACCACACACGTATCAAAACTGATCTGGATTGTTTACACACTTTCGAGACATCTTGCATGAACGCTGTCAGCCAACTAAGGAAAAAATGGCTAATATAAAACAATATAATGTACACGTATGTATAACGTAACACAGTCATGCCGATTACATCATCTTTCCTTGCCGAATATAAAAATGTAGCACGTGCATTCTTGTGAATTACAGTATATTAACACTGTCACAGCAGGAACACATATAATTATCGTATCTCTAAAACTTGAACTAATATTGAAAAAATAAGTTTCATTCCGGTTTTAGCACATTAAAAATAGTAATATTTTTGTTGATTTTATTTAGGATATATTTGGCTGTTGATGATGAATATAATAATTATTATATTGCATTGTATTCTGTTCATGCGATTATATTTGCACATTTGTTTATCTATGTTCCTCTTGTATTTTATTTTCTTTCACGGTAGGGTTAAGTAGAGCAGCTTCACACTAGACTTAGCCCTATTGTTCATATAACTATGTATCGTATACCACAATACTTTAATCAGGGCATACATTCAAAAATGACGCACATCTCGCTATCTCGAAATTTTCAACTGTCACTTTTACGCTAAAACATTAACTTGACCGTTCTAAAAATAAGTAGAGGTGGAGGGCTTTTCGAAATACCCACTGTATATCTGGCCATTTTGAAGTGTTTCTCTCTATTAAGTAGCTTTCCATGTGAGTTTTCACAATGCCAATGTAATAATTTTAGAATAGCCCATAGAATCACCCTTCAAATTTTATCCCTTCTCGAGAACACGCGATGGGCGACTGACTCAATCTTAATTGCAATATCAGTATAACTCTATAACTTTTGGCGCGCCAGAGGTCATCCAGTAATACGCTTGACCATTTCCATCCTATGGAAATTGAAACAGTGTAACGCTTACCAGTAGTAAAATAAATGAGATAATCTAGCTATACTAATATCCATTTTCGCCGCTATTCTGAGTAGCCACATTAGTAAAACCATAGTTTCTGAATTTGGACTTTCTGACATTCCGCTTAAATTTTTTGAAAATTACTTAACTAATCGTAAACAAAATGTGAAGACAGTTAGAGGTGTCTCATCTTCTGTTGCCGTTTGTTCAGGTGTCCCTCAGGGCTCTGTCGTAGGTCCTTTACTGTATTTGATATATAGGGTGTTTCAGTTTATTGTTGCATAACTTTAAGATTCGATAGAACTTTTAGTCTATATAAACATGGGTCGAAAAATGCGTGGCTTCCGAAATACAGGGTGTTTAAATTTACTTTCTAAAATAGTTTTTTTTTTAAATATTTCGAACAATATTTGATGTATAACAGTGAAAATTGGTATACAAGGGTTTTTTGGAACGACAAAACGAACCATTTGCATAGTTTTACTGTAGCCGCTAGAGGGCGCTCTCTACTGTACCTGTAGTGTATTAAAATGACCGAACATTTTTTCTTAGTCCTATTTTTTGCTTTTTGAATAAAAAAACTGATTCTTCGCACTTTTCAACATAAAAAAGCTCTCTTGTGAATTTTCGTTATAGTCAGCCGTTTTTGAGATATTAAGATTTTTTAAGGTTCGATGCATTTTTAATTATTTATGATAAAATAACGTTAAAAAGTCAGTATCTCTATAATTTTTAGAAGTAGGCTGTGCCTGCAAATATTTTTTAAATTGAAAGCAGAATAAGGTTAAACGTCAGTTAGTTGACAGTTAGTTTTGTTGTCTGTTGAAACCTGAAACGTTTTCTTGTGAATGCACGAAATTTAGTTTCTTTTACCTGTTTTTTTTTTGTAAGTTTTATAAAAATGCCATTTTTATTCTCCAATCAAGAGTTAGGGGATATTCATTTTGTGTATGGCTTTGTAAATGCAGAAGCAGTCAGAGAATACGCACGAAGATTTCCAAACAGACAACATCCAACTCGCTCAGTATTTGTAAGAGTGCATCGCCAAATAATTGAAAATGATTTTGGAAATCTCCAAAGGGATCAAGACATAAATGTTCGTCAGCGCAGATTTACCCGTATGATTCTGCGTGAGTTTGATAGAGATCCGACCACAAGTGTTAGGAGAGTTTCTGGTGCCTTGGGAATTTCAGCAAGCCATGTTCACCTTGTTCTTAGAAATGACCATAGACGTCCTTACCATTTGCAACCTGTGCAAAGACTACAGCCAGGGGACGGAGAACGAAGAATCACATTTTGTCAGTGGATTTTTGATAGAACTGATAATAATAGGGAGTTTTTAAGTAACGTTTTATGGACCGATGAGTGATGCTTCACTAGACATGGAGTGGTAAATTTTCATAAGCAACATATTTGGTCGCATGAAAATCCGCATGCAGTTCGGGAAAGAAATTTCCAGCATGAATTTAGTGTGAACGTGTGGATTGGTATCTACCGTAATCGACTATTTGGAACCTACCTTTTGCCTGCTAGGTTAAATGCTGCGACCTTCTTGGAATTTTTAAAGGCTGAACATGCAAATATGTGAGATGATGTTATGTTAGATTTAAGAAGATTGGCCTGGTTCCAGCTTGATGGTTGTCCAGCTCATTATTCGAGAATAGTTAGAAAATGGCTGGACGAAAATTATCCAGAAAGATGGATCGGTCGTGGAGGACCAGTCGCCTGGCCTCCACGATCGCCTGACCTAAATGAATTAGATTTCTTTGTGTGGGGATTTGCAAAAGAAAAAGTGTACCAGACTCCCGTAACCACAAGAGATATGCTAATAGACACAATCAGGAATGCATGTTATGAAATAAGGCCTTATTTGAATAATGCTATACCACGTTCGATCATTCGTAGATGTGAATTGTGTATTGAACAATTGGGTTTACATTTCGAGCAACTGCTTTAGATTTTGTATGTACTATCCAATAGCATTTTAGTTGTAAATAACTAATTTAATTTGTTAAAAATAATATTGGAAAATTAAACAAATTAATATTCTTTTGTTTGTGTTTATTTGGAGTTAGGAATTATTGCTGTGTTTAAAATTAAAAACACAATCTAAACGATCATCTTAATTACTTGTAATACCCAAATCGAAAATGTAAAAAAAATTATTTTCCTATAACTAATAAAAAATGCATCGAACCTTAAAAATCGAAATATCTCAAAAACGGCTAACTATAACGAAAACTCTCAGGAGAGCGTTTTTATTTTCTGTTTTTTTATTCAAAAAGCAAAAAATTGCACTAAGAAAATTTTTTCGGTCATTTTAATACACTACAGGTTCAGTAGAGAGCGCCCTCTAGCGGCTACAGTAATACTATGCCCATGGTTCGTTTTGTCGTACCGAAAAACCTTGTATACCAATTTTCACTGTTATCCATCAAATATTGTTCGAAATATTTAAAAAAAACTATTTTAGAAAGTAAATTTAAACACCCTGTATTTCGGAAGCCACGCATTTTTCGACCCATGTTTATATAGACTTTATGCATTAATTTTAAAAGTTCTATCGAATCTTAAAGTTATGCAACAATAACCTGAACACCCTGTATACTTTTGATTTACATTCATGTATTGGGCATTGTGCTTACGCGAATGATACGCAGCTTTCTTTTCATTTTGACTTGTCTCATCTGGATGAAGTGTCATATAAGATTAATTGTGATCTTGTCAACATCACTGATTTTTGTAAAAGACACATGTTGAAGATTAATCCGGATAAGAGTACTTGCATACTTTTTTATCCTAAACATTTGCATAATAGAGTAAGAGACAGAATTGCATTGAGCATCAACAACGAGCTCATTAATATTGTGGAACAAGCAAAAAATCTTCGACGCTAGTTTAAGATTTGACAAACATGTGTGTCATCTATCGAAGTCCACCTACATCAAATTAAGACTGCTATATGCTAATCGATTCATTTTGAACTTTAAAACGCGAAAGAAGCTAGTTGAAAGTTTGATAATGTCCAGCCTCAACTACGCTTTAACTTTATACTATCCTTGTCTTGACTCGATGAATAGGTGTAGGATCCAAAGAATGCAAAACAACTGCTGTAGGTTTGTGTATGGTCTTCGAAAATATAGTCATGTCTCCTCCAGGATCAAGGAGCTGAAATGACTGAAAATGGATCAACAATTTGAATATAGTATTGTGTACTACAGTATATTCAGATAAGAGATAGACCGGATGTAAACAAAAGGTTCGGGTGATTTTCACGCTAACGCCGCCGTCTCGACGTAAAACAGGAGCCCTCATTGGTCAATTCGCAATTAAATGCCTATGCCGAGCGGCAGAGCAGTCGTATCAAGGCAGAGTCACATTCAGGTTCAGACGTGTTACGTATGTCGTGTGCATCATTGCAATTTGATATTTCTTTGGAGGTTTTCGTTTGTTATCTTATTAAGTTGTTGAGTTTGTCGTTGTTATTGTTATACCTTGTTATTGATTGTTATTGTTATCAACTGCTTGCGCAAAATGCCCAGTAGTACAGATACTGCCGATGCAGTTGTAAACTCCTCTAGTCCACCTAGGAAACGCTCTAAAAAAAGACACCTGAGTGCAGAAATGAAAGAGGTCATTATGAATATATATAAGATCGAGCGCGAGGAGAACGAGGCATCAACCATCAAAGAAATTGTTGTGAAGGTTTCTCACAAAGTTGGGGTGTGTCGCGCATCAGTGTTTAATGTGTTAAGACAATACAAAAAAAATCACACCTTTTCTGAGCCAGTGACCAGTAAACATCGCAAAAGTATTGTTAAATCATTGGATGAAGCTGATAAGCATACGATTAGGAGGAAAGTGCATGAATTCTTCTTTAGGAATGAAATACCTACTATAGATAAAGTACTGCAGGAGGTAAATGGAGATACAACGTTGCCAAATTTCAAACGATCAACTTTCCATGCGTTACTGAAGCATTTAAATTTCAAATGGAAAAACGGGGTCGTAATAGTTTACTACTGGATAGAGAAGAAATTGTGCTATGGAGGAGGGATTATTTAGCAAAAATTGGGAAATATAGAAATCAAAACAGGAAGATTTATTACTTTGATGAAACGTGGGTAAACGCAGGACACACTACAAGTAAAGTATGGGTTGATGATTCTGTAACTTCATCCAGGAGGGCCTTTCTAGATGGACTGTCCACCGGATTAAAAAATCCAGCAGGTAAATACGAGTAATAGACAACAATCGGATGTTTTTCAAACCTTGGGAACAAGGTTCTAAACATTTATTCCAGGGGGCAGATAAAACATATTACAAGTAACAAAACTTTTATAACTTTCGATAAAATGCGTGGATATTTTATTGTCATTTTCATTTGTTAGAACTTTTTTAAGCCATGTTTTTATGTGTTTTCGATATTTCAATAATTTTTTAATATAATCTTAAAATATGTCGAATATTATAAACTTAAAAAAAGTTACTAAGTTTTATATTGTGTACCGTTTCTAATATTTCTAATCATTTTAATTCATACTTTAAGCTTTATAAAGTTATAATTTGTTAATATTAATATTTGCGCGTATTTCAGGTTCCTGATCATTCATTTTTTAAAGGTTTATAACTTTAAATTAAATTGTGAAGCGCTGATAAATAATACGACGTTCAATATTCTTTCTTTCAATATGACTAAATAATCCCAATTATAGCAATCTGATACTCATGTCTCAATGTTTTTTCGCTGAATGTGATGAAAACATTTGAAAAAGGTTCGCTTATTGAAATAAATCTACACCAGTTAGTACTTCGATTTCCAGGTAAAGGGAAAAGGCTCATTATCTGCCATATTGGCAGTGAGGATGGATTTGTTGTTGACGGTCTGTGGTGCTTTGAGTCTAAGAAAACTGGAGATTACCACGAGGAAATGAATGGCGAATCGGTTGAACAGTGGTTTTCAAAAATTTTACCGAACTTAGAGGAAAACGCAGTAATTGTGTTGGATAATGCGCCTTATCATTCTCGAAGAATGGAGAAGGTCCCAACAACGGCTTCAAGGAAAGTTGATGTTCAAAATTGGCTCCGCTCGAAAAATATCAACTTTGAAGAAGCAATGCTGAAAGTACAATTATTAAGAATCATCAAGGATCACAAGGCGGAATATAAAAAATACGCCATTGACGAAATGGCAGCAAGTCAAAATAAAACTGTGCTCCGTTTACCTCCATACCATTGCGAGCTCAATCCCATTGAGCTCATATGGGCAGACTTTTCAAAGAAGCACTAGAATTAATAACAGCGCAAAAATGGGAAAACTGTATTAAGCACGTGAAAGACAAAGTTGAAAAGAGAATGTGGGAACTGGACAATATTTTAGAGGAACAAGTCGAGCCATTCATTATTGACGTTGGTGCTTCATGCAGTAGCGATGATGAAAGCTCATCAAGCTCATCTTTCCAATAAAAGATGTCGTTCATCAAATTCGGTAAGTTATAAGTAATTATAAAGCTACTGTATTTTTTAATTAATTATTGACATTTTTGAACCCATTTTGGCAAAACCTATTCAAGAATCTACTTTCTGACAATGTTCAACCATGCACATTTTTTTACGTTTTGAATGTTTTAATTTGGTTACATATTTACCTAGAAATCAAAAATATACTAATCAATATTCTAAAAGCAATTTTAAGAGATATACGATTATTTTTAATTTAGGCTAATTTAAACGCCATTTTGAGATTATATTCGACTGTATTTCACCAAACATCAGGCGGCATCCGAAGCTGGAAATCGAAGCGAAAATTTTGAAACCCTTATGTATATTTACATCATTATATATTTCTTACCCCACCCCCACATGATCCTATATCCATCACCAATCGTATACACATCGAATTGTGCTAATTTACTATAAAGTTACGCAAAGCAGCATCTACTATCTAAAATATGTACTGCGTGACTCTTGATACGTCCCTGCCGAATGTTACAGCGTTCGATGATCACGTGGTCTTGTTTATGTCCGGTCTATCTCTTATCTGAATATACTGTAAAAAGCCCATCTACCTCCATAGTAAATTGGTAACTAGAGGAATCATTAATCTGAGGCATAATAATAATCTGACAATGCATTTGCACTACACCGCATTATTTCAAAAATGTTTCACTTTCAATGCTGTGAGGTTATATAACTCAACCGACCCTGCCCGGAGAAGCAAAAGTGTGGTATCATTCAGGAAACTGGTTAAAAATCAGCTGTTACATGTATTATAATTAGTTGTTATTATCTTTATGTTTTTTTTTGTGTGTTGTCATCCGTTCTATCTTGGTTCTTGACTGTTTCATTTTTGGCAAACCAATATAGCGCGGATTTATCAAGTGTTTGTGTTTTTTCCCTTTATTATTAGTTCTCTTAGTTGAAAGCCAGATCGATGTATTTATTTTTAGGTTGGATTGTATATACATATTTAAGTACACAATGGGGTTGGGCGTAAGAGTAGCCAACTGGCTAAACTTCGCCGTATTGTTCTGTTGCTAATAAAGACATTTATTATTATTATTATTTAAAATTCACAACAAACCATTCATACACAAAAAATTCCGTATATTTTATCTCTAAACTCTGAGGTCTGTCCTCTAGCACATCTCTTAACACTGGCTTCACCACTTACGGTTTGTCTCCGGTTTAATCTCCACAACAAACACATCTTACCCTCCGACCAATTCGATATGCCACTTCTTGTATGGAGAATCGTTGACATAGGTAAGAAAGGGACACCCTTTTTCGTTGTTCCTCTTTGATTGAAATCAGAAAATCGGGCATTGCAAATACACTGAGCGACATATAAAAAAGAACACCCATTAATGGTATAACGAAATTGCAGATCTTTTACTAACATAGAATCATCAAAAATACTGTATTTCACTTTAGTTAGAGGCTTACTTGAATATGGTTGTATCATCTGGTCTCCTTTATATGTTACATACCTGTACGTATATATATCTAAAGTGGAGAAGATCCAAACTAAATTTTTGAAATATCTGTATTTAAAAGCATATGGTGCATATCCTCCATTCAACTATCCAAAGAAGGACCTTTTAGATCACTTTGGCATGGTTAGTCTTGAACAGAGAAGATTTTGTTAAGCTGCTGCTTTGTACATAAGTTGCTAAGCAATCAGATTGATTGTAGTGAAATTTTGTTGAACTCAAACTTTTCTGTGCCTAGGTTGAATAGTAGGAACTACACCATGTTTTATCTTCCAAAAGGTTCAACAAATACTATGCTAGCATCCCCTTCATACAAAATGTTGATATGCTCTAACGGGGTTAGTCATCTCTTTGACTTTGATATGAGCGAACATATACAGGGTGACTTCGAAGTTGAGTCATTTATTTTAACAGTGTGTAGATCTGATCAAAAGAAATGTTTTTTTCCTTTACCATTTTTCTGGTAAAATTAAAGTAACAAAGTTATAGCCCTTTGGAAGTTTGAGTACCGCCCTGTCTCAATAATATCATGTGTTCGTGTTTGGCAACAACGGTTCATCGCATCGGAAACAAAAAAGCGAAAGAATTTGGAACGATGTTTTTACGATTACAATTCAGTTCAGTTATACATACAGTCAGTTTCAGTCGCGTGTGAATAGTGGCTCAAACGAAATAAAAAATGGCACATGTTTATGCGGATCGGTTTCCCAATCGAGTGCAACCAACCCCTCGTGCCTTTGTTAATGTAGTACAACGGGCTCGTGAATCAGGTGACTTAAGACCTCACAGGGGACCTCACGATCAAATACAGGTCCGCACTGAAATACTTGTCGGGAGGATACTTTATAAAACAAGGTAAAAAATTTTTTTAATTTTTTTTTTATTTTTACACACATATTTTGGTTTATCTTCCTTCTACAATCATTATCTGAAAATTAATGACTCAACTTCAAAGTCACCCTGTATATAAAAGAAAAATATGCTCATATTTAAAAACCGTTCATTGACGTAAACTATTTTGAGCTTTCCAGAACCTTTTAATCTTATTCTTTATCTATCGTAGGAGTAGAATTAACGTTCAGAAATACAGGGTGTCCGCAAAGTTGGGGTTTTCCTTTACACGACGTGTAGATCTTGAAAACATAAGCAATTTTTCTTAGTACCATATACACCAATGTCTTAAGGGAACCGAGATAAAGGGCTCTGCAACCTCAAAAATATCTGAATTCCGTCCTGTAGCCGCGACCCGCGACATCACCGAGTGGTACAAGGTCACTGGCTCAACCCGACGACAGAACTGGGTCGGGGTCAGTGTGTCAGGTCAGTATGCAACCTTCAACCGACGGTTACGGTCACGCGTGTAGAGGTAAACGAACCCGTATAATCGATTGCGTTTCAAAAAAAAAAATAATAATAATGGCACACTCATACACCAATAATGAACTCGTTGATATGTTGTTAATTTATGGCGAATGTCTTCAAAATGCTACAGAGGCTTCGCGAGTGTATGCAGATCGTTTCCCTAGACGACATCATCCAAGGCCCCGCAGATTTGTGTACCTGGTCCAGAGAGTCAGGGATAGGGGCCATTTGGAGGAATTTCGAGGTGGGCACAGTGGGAGGCCTAGACAAACACGAATGGTGCAAGTTGAGGAAGAACTACTGAATCGCTTAGACGAGAATCCTTCAACAATCACTAGAGACGTGGCTAGAGAAGTGCAAGTATCAAAAACTAAAGTGTGGCAAACGCTGCGTGAAGAGGGGCTGTATCCGTTTCACGTCTAACGTGTACAAGCTCTTCAACCTGACGATTTTCCAGCAAGAGTGCGGTTTTGTGAGTGGTTGTTGCATCAACATGACAATAATCCGGACTTTTTGAAGTGCATATTGGTGACAGACGAACCTACGTTCACGCATAATGGGGTGAATAACTTTCGCAACACTCATGTTTGGTCAGTAGAAAATCCGCACGCTGTCCGTCGGGCACATTTTCAACAAACATTTTCGGTGAATGTTTGGGCTGGCATGGTGAACGGTATGCTCATTGGACCATTTATTCTCATAAATCGATTGGACGGGATGCAATACCTAGACTTTTTACGCAACATTTTGCCTTCCTTGTTAGAAGATGTGCCATTAAGTGTAAGACAATCAATGTGGTTTCTACACGATGGTGCACCGCCCATTTTAGACGCGAAGTGCGTGAGCTTTTGGATGAATTATTTCCGAATAGGTGGATCGGACGTAATGGACCCGTAGCGTGGCCTTCGCGATCTCCAGACTTAACGCTATGTGATTTTTTTCTTTGGGGAGAAATGAAACGCTTAGTGTACAAAACTGAAGTGCATACGGTTGACGAACTTCGTCTCAGAATTGAACAAGTTGGTGCTTTCATTCGGGGGAGGGACTCCATTCTCAAAGCCTGCACCGATGCTTGGCTACGTCGTGCACGCACCTGTGTTTTTGAATCAAACGGCGATAACTTCGAACAATACCTATAAAGTACGTTTACCTAAAAACTGAAAACGCGGCAACGCCGTCATATATGTTAGCTCTGTTCGTGGTCTGCACCACCGCCTGCGTCTGCTCGGTAGCGCATCAGCTGATTTCATTTTCTGTTGGAGCGGTATGATTTCGGGCAGAGACGTACTTAGCCCTTCTCGTCAACTGGAGAGTGAGTACTTTTTCCTTTATTTTTTTTTACTTGGTCGCCCTCGTTTCACTACACATTACCTTTGTTATTTCAAGGATAGTTGTTTCTGAACTCCAACTTTGCGGACACCCTGTATATTAATTTGCACAACACTTGTATAGTGTTTCGTTGTAATTGGATCTTGTATCTGTTGAGAAATATATGAATAAAATATATGAATAAAATAAAACAGCAATTTGTTGGATACATGTCTAGGGTTAGGTAAGTAATCGATCAAAATCTCAGAAAAACCCAACCATAGAAAAAATGCAATAAATTAATAATTTGTCGGGCCTACACGATCTTTTATGCACATGTTTGGGCATACTCCTTATCAGGTGATCGATTTCCTCTTTAGGTATCTCATCCCAGACTACTAATACCGCGTTCCAAAGTACCGCTGGGGTCTGTGGAGGATGAGATAAACGGGGTAATATCCTTCTCATAATTTGTTCTATGAGTGAAAAAGAGCCGACCGTCGCTACAATACACAACTACCGCTTACTTTTTTGTAAGAACAGGCGATGCCATAAAAACCAGTTTATCGGTATAGTTTTTTTTTTGTCTTTACCTAAACAAACGTATACCTAGAAAATCTTTGGAAGTAATTACACAAGTGGATCGAAATTACCGATAATTTTTCATGAAAGTGTGTTGTCTAAAAGCTGCATGAGTTTATTTTCATATTTTGGCGGAAGAGCCCGATTCCGAAGGAGGAGAGTTCTTTTAACAAATTATGAAAATAACCGAATGCGGTTTTTTACTGACAACAAGCTTGAATGGAACATTATCGGTTTATTTTGATGTACGAGTGCAATTCGGTAGAATATTTTCGGAGCTGAAACAGTAAATTTATGCATATCAAGATGACAAATGCACATTTCATCAATCGTAACTATACAGGGTGTCCGTAAAGTTGGGGTTTTCCTTTACACGACGTGTAGATCTTGAAAACATAAGCAATTTTTCTTAGTACCATATACACCAATGTCTTAAGGGAACCGAGATAAAGGGCTCTGCAACATCAAAAATATCTGAATACCGTCCTGTAGCCGCGACATCCCCGAGTGGTACTAGGACGCTAGCTCAACCCGACGACAGAACTGAGTCGGGGCCAGTGTGTCAGGTCAGTATGCAACCTTCAACCGATGGTTACGGTCACGCGTGTAGAGGTAATCGCGTAGACGAGAATGCCTTAACAAGCACTAGAGACGCGGCTAGAGAAGTGCAAGTATCAAAAACTAAAGTGTGGCAAACGCTTCGTGAAGAGGGGCTGTATCCGTTTCACGTCCAACGTGTACAAGCCCTTCAACGTGACGATTTTCCAGCAAGAGTGCGGTTTTGTGAGTGGTTGTTGCATCAACATGACAATAATCCGGACTTTTGAAGTGCATATTGGTGACAGACGAATCTACGTTCACGCGTAATGGGGTGAATAACTTTCGCAACACTCATGTTTGGTCAGTAGAAAATCCGCACGCTGTCAGTCGGGCATATTTTCAACAAACATTTTCGGTGAATGTTTGGGCTGGCATGGTGAACGGTATGCTCATTGGACCATTTATTCTCCCAAATCGATTGGACGGGATGAAATACCTAGACTTTTTACGCAACATTTTGCCTTCCTTGTTTGCCTGCGTCTGCTCGGTAGCGCATCAGCTGATTTCATTTTCTGTTGGAGCGGTATGATTTCGGGCAGAGACGTATTTAGCCCTTCTCGACAACTGAAGAGTGAGTACTTTTTCCTTTATTTTTTTTTACTTGGTCGCCCTCGTTTCACTACACATTACCTTTGTTATTTCAAGGGTAGTTGTTTCTGAAAAGGAAAACCCCAACTTTGCGGACACCCTGTATATACGGACTCATAGGGAAGTTCTCGATACCTACTGGGCAATTTTCACTGACCATTCCCCTCGTATTAATTTCTACTAATCACAAACGCGCAATTTGAGTTACAAATGGTTTCTAGATGGAAAAATTTTATGACAGCACCTGTCAGCAGTTTTATCGCGTTCACCCGCAGCAAAACTTGACAGCTGTTGTCACCAAGAATTACAATTCCTCTGATAACAACTAATTACAACAATTTTTCTGATGTTATTGTCAACGCATTTTGTAATACTGTTTTTAAACAGTGCTAATCAGCTTATGTAGTGAAAATGAGTCGCTTTGTAAGTGATTTTTTGACTAATATTGATCTGGCGATTGAGGAAAGTACCGTGCAATACCGTTAAAACCCGTACTTCAATATGGAAACAGTTTACGGAATGCTGCAAGCTTTTGGTAACTACAAGCTTAGAGCAACTAAACCTAATCCTGAAAGATGGGGCGAGGAATATGAAGAAAGAAAACGGTGAAAATTACAAAGAACTAGTTGTGAAGACAATGTGAAATACCGTTGAGTCTTGCTGCGGTTCTGTGGATGCGTACCTTAAGATCCCCCATTACTCTTAAAGGTTGCGGACGGGCTTGGGCTTAAGCTCTACAACAAACACATCATACCAATTAGGTGTCCCACTTCGGATGACCTAAATCGTCGAATTGGGAGAGAAAGGAGGGGATACCTTCCCGTATTCGCCGTGACCTTTGGGCTGCGTCCAAGAATGTTACATCTCGCCGATTCGCAGCTAGTTAATACCAGTTTGGGATGCATGCGAGGATAGCGGCTGGATATCTAGAGCAACTATGTGTATGTGGCCCGCCAAGATTTCTCCAAGTTCCATGTATGCATTTGCACAGCGATTTGCGCTTAGAGTTATGTGGAGTTTGTGTGAGCGTGGGAATAGGAGTCACATCTAGGGATCGACCGATATAGGATTTGCGCTGATACCGATAATCTGCCGAAACGGATATGGGAGTTCTATAATCTAAGGAATTTTTGGTGGTTCAGCTAAATTATCATGAAAAACTTATTACATGCTGACCTATAATAATAATAATGTGCCTTTATTTAACTTTGCATACACAAAATAACACAAAAGATTAATATCTTGAAAACAGCAAAAGTGCAAAATTGAAAATGTGGAGTGTTACCCTAGGTGTATTTTTTAACTAAATAAATAAAAAAATTGTATCTATATCATGAACATATCTAAGGGAAAACCCAATAATAAAGATAAACATAAGTATCAGTGATAGTCATAATAACTATTCTGTAAGGTGTACCTAGTGCCTAAGAGAAAGGAACTAACCATAAAAAATGTAGTGAGTTTCAGCTCATCCATTTAACTACGATAACCTTTTCAATGAAACGTAGAATTAAAAGTGTGTAGCTATCAACATCCTATCAGCAAATCATAATATATTTTTGAAGGTAACGAAACAGTATTTTGTATCAACAATTAGTAGAACAGGACAGAGTCGGCATATAGGATCCTTTACAGTTCATACAGATACAGATTCTTTAGCTTTTTCTTAAAGTTCAATAAAGAGAAGTCATAAAAATCATTTGGGAGACAATTGTATAGTTTGGCTGCGTTATATGAAACGCTTCGTTTAAAAGTTGATGTTGAGTGAGGTGGCATAATGATCATTCGCCTATTTCTAGTATTGATATTTTCAAACTTTGAAAGTCTATCTAAAAGGTATTCCGGCTTTTTGTTCACGAGAACTTTGTGGATTAGTGATAGGAAATGCAATTTTCTCAATCTATATAAACTTAGAAGGTGGTGTTGTTTGAATATATGGCTTATGTGATCAAACTTTCTTCTACCAAAAGAGAATCGGAGACACGAATTTTTTACTCGCTGTAATTTTAAAAAATCGTTTTTTAAAATAGCCGGGTCATATATGCTATCACAGTAAGATAGACGAGAAATTATAAGGGCAATTCATTTTCAAGCTACTATTTAAAACACGACGCTGTGGATATAATTGCTTAAGCATACTATAGGCTGAGGAGGAAATTTTATTGACATGGATATTATTAGTTTTAACTGAAACGTGGCAAGTGGTTGATATTTCTTGCTTCAATCAGCAGGGATATGACACGCTGTATAACTTTGCCACTTATAACCAAAACGATCGGGTGATAGTTTTTGTAAGAAATAAACTGTAATATAATCATGATACATTCACTTTTACCGATGGAATAAAAATTTTAAACATAATGATCCAAATTAACCATAACAAAATTGAGGTATCTGCAATTTATCGTCCGCCATGTTCAGAACCCCACGAGTATTTAAAGAATATCGAAATTTTTTTCCAAAATCAAAATAAAGTTCATTTAAAGCAACATATTTTCTTGGGAGATGTCCATATAAATATTTTGGACGATGATCCCATCACAAATGAATACTTGAATATCCTATCAAGTAACGGATTTCTGTCCTATATAAACCTACCTACAAGGTCCATCAGTGGCACATGTATAGATCACTGTTTTGTGAAAGACCTATCCAACAAAATTACTTGTATACCAATAATCCTAGAAAGCGATATCACTGACCACTTCTCCACTATTTTACTGATATCTTCAAATGAAAAACATTCTAACATCCCTACCGTTAATAACAACCAGGAAAATTACAAATTTTTTGTCGACAATTCAAAACTAATATCAAATGTCAAACTAGGATCCTGGGAACAATTATACTCTATAAATAATATAGACAAAGCAACGGGGCTGTTCATAGAGAAAATAAATAAACTAATAGATATTAGTACCAATAAAGTAATAATTAGTCACAAAGAGAAAAGCAGAAATGCCTGGATTACCAAAGGATTAATAACATCGGCAATAGAAAAAGAAGGACTATATCGTGTAATGAAACTAACGCCAACTACAGAGAATACCGACTGCTACAACCAATATAAAAATAAATTTATAGAGCTTGCAAGGCAAACCAAACGAAAACATTACCTAAATAAATTGAATAATAACTTAAATGATCCTAAGCGGCTTTGGACAACTATTGATGAGATTGCTGGGAAAACAAAATTTAAAGAGTGTGTCACTGAGTTAAATACAGCATCGGGAGCAGTATTAAAAAATACTCAACAGATATGCGATGAATTTGTACAATTCTTTACTGACATAGGCGAAAATTTACCAAGTAATATACAAGCAAATATACAAAATACTCAGCCTCCAAAAAGAACATTGAACTCATTTATTTTGGATAAAGTCGAGCAATGTGAAGTATACACCACTGTTATGTCCTTAAAAAATCGGAAAAGTCCTGGGTTCGATGGTATTAAAAGCGAGCATTTGAAAATTATAGCCGAGGACATAACAGAACCACTCACTTACCTAATCAACAAATGCTTTGAATCTGGCATATATCCCTCAATTTTAAAAAAGGTAACATAATGCCGATACATAAATCAGGAACAAAAACAGATGTTAACAACTATAGACCAATATCAATAATATCCAGTGTACCAAAGGTTTTTGAAAAAGTTTTATCTACTAGAATGATTCGATACCTCACAAAATTCAAAATTTAAGGTGAAAATCAATATGGATTTACAGAAGGGAAGGCTACATCGGACGCAATAACTAAAATTGTAAATCAAATACATCAAAATATTGATAACAGAATCCCTCCAATCTGCTTTTTTGTTGATTTAAAGAAAGCTTTCGACACAGCTAATCACAAATTATTATTAGAAGCATTGGAGAGAATTGGTTTCAGAGGAAACGCCTACTCACTGATCGAAAATTATTTGTCAAATCGCCCACAATCTATGCAGATATCAGGATTATTTAGTAAAGAAATATATATTAAGTGTGGTGTCCCACAAGGAACTGTCTTAGGTCCGCTGTTATTCAATATATATTTAAATGATATTTCCAAATTAATTGTGTTGGCAAAATAACTAGTTTTGCAGATGATACAGCAATATTATATGAAGGCACTGACTGGTCTGATATGAAAAATGTAATTGAAAATGATTTTATCAAAATTATTCGGTGGTTTAACAGTAGAAAATTAAGCATTAACTACTCCAAAACACATTTTTTACCATTTGGATCTTATGCTAGACATCTGCCAAATTACACAAATTTCTCCTTCAACATTAATGATCAAAAAATGCAAATTAATAGAGTGCCCAAAATAAAATACCTTGAAGTGGTCTTGGATCCTCGTTTACGTTGGGACATCCATGTCAATTATATTTTAAAGAAAGTTAGATTTGTATCCTACAAAATTAAATACCTTGGGAATATATAGACAGAAAAATATCTTCGAACATTATACCATGGACTGATTGAGCCTCATCTCACATATGGTATATTAGCATGGGGAGCTGCATGTTCCTCACATATCTATAATTTAGATGTTTTTCAAAAAAGTATTCTAAAAATAATATTTAAAAAATCGAAACTTTATCCCACTGAAAAATTATACGCAGATGTTCGAATGTATGATATAAGACAGCTTTATTTCTTACACAGTATCACTCACTACCATACATTTGTAAACACCGACCAAAAAATTAAACATAATCATTATACCAGGTACAAAATTTGTGGCACAGTAGTTCCTCAACCGCATAAATCTATAATGCAGCGATCATATCTCTATTTAGCGCCTAAATTTTATGAAATTATACCTAAAGACTTAAAAGATTTACGTTTCGGAAATTGTTTCAAAAGAAATTTAAAAAAGTGGCTACATTCTATATCTAGGACTGAAATTCATAAACTCATAAATACGAACATCAACTAAATACATAATCTACTGCAGCTGATTTTTGTCCTTTTTTGTCATTTGCATTCTACAGTTTCAACTTAAATTATTGATCCATATACAGGCGATGCCTTCTATGGGTCTGTTTTGATTTTATATTTATTTACTCATATTGTTTGTTATCTTTGTACATTGAGTGAATAAATATTATTATTATTAAAAAAAAATCGCAGATCTGAATCAAACGACAATCCCAAGTTTTTGCTCTCACCTACTACAGGTAATGGTATATTATTAATGTTCAGATCAAACGAACGCTCAGAAATCATACATTTTTGTTTAGAGCCACACAGCATTGCCTTTGATTTATTGGCATTAAGGCTTAGATTATGTGCAATTGATATATTGTATAACATATTAATATCGTCGTTAATCAAAGAGTAGGAGTTCAAAATGGGATCAATCTGAAAACTGAAGTACAATTGTGTATCATCCGCATAATGATGTATTTTACAACTTTTTACGTAGTTATGAAAGTCTGAAGTATATAAAGAAAATAGTAAAGGGCCTAATATAGACCCTTGTGGTACACCCATTGTAAGCATTCTTTTGTCAGAAGATGAAGAGTTTACCGATATGTATTGGTACCTTCTAGTAAGTTAGTAGTCCCGTATTAAATTTACCGCATTATCTGCAAATCTAAAGTACTTGAGCTTCATGCACAATATATTATTATCTAGGGTATCAAAGACTTTGCTGAAGTCCAAGAGAATTAAACGCATAACATTACTGTCAAATGATTTGTAGAAATCATCAAATATTCATGCCAATGCAGTTGCCGTGTCGTGTTGGGTTCAAAATCCAGATTGGATTGGTGGTATAATTTTGTTGGTCATAACAAATTTCCAAGATTTGCTGCCTTATGACCATTTCCAATAATTTAGAGAGTATTGGTAAAATACTGATTGGTCTCAGATCTTTAATATCTTCTACTACAGATACTTTGAGAATTGAAAATTGATTTTTGAAATCTTCCACACTTCTGGAAAAACAGAGTTTAATAAACAAAAGTTAATAATATAGGTAATGTGGTACAGTAGATAAAAAATGTAATGTGATTGATTTACTACGGCGTTGAGGCAATAAATTAAACCAAATTGAGGAAGTACTTATTATTTTCTTCCTGTGAGACTTATTATTATCCTATTGTCCAAAAAGTGTTATAAAATCCTTTTCCCGAATTTGTCGTAGCTTTTATATATCAGGATTCTGTTCAATGTAAAACAAGCGAATAGATGTCATATTCGTCGAGCGACGTTGATGTTAAGCTAAGTCAATTGTGCCTACGAAAAAGACAAAGCACATCACCTATCTTTTTGCACCTTGTGTGTTTACAGCCCTGTACAGTTGGCTGAGCAATGTGAGTCGAAATCCGTCGACTCCACAGAATCCTGGTAAGATATTTACTTACAAAAAAATATATGTTATGGCAATTTTAGCATTTTAATGTGTAACATGCTTGCGCGAAGTTCTATATAATTTTGGATAAATGTTGTCCTTTAATCGATGTTTCTTTCAATATTATATAAAAATTCCCAGGAAATTGGTCTCGGGATCCTGTCAAATTGAGAACTATCCAGGATACTGAGAAGTTCATATATTGAAATATTGTTTGTGTGCAAGATAATTTGTCACGTTTCAGATATGCACTATAAAGTTGAAATATACTGAAGTAAAATAAAATACAAAACAAATCAAACAAATCTAAATCGCAAAAAAAACGAATATCCAAATGCATTAAATACACAAATAAATAAATAAATAGATGTTTATTCGTAATTACAATAATAATAATTTTACAATATTAACATTATTATTATTGCAGCTGTATTTTATAACAGCTCATTCTAATGGACAAGTTTACCATTTTTTTTGTTATTAGCTCAAATGAAAGTTTATAAAAAAATGAAACATGATAGTGGAAAAATTATTAATTTATCTCTAAAAACAAAAAAGTTAGAGCCCATCAAAGTTGCGCCCCCGAGAATATTTTTATTCCGTCTGTACGTTACGTGTGACGTCACACTTCAAACTTCAGTATCCAATTGCAACGCCGGCGGCCGATTCTTGGTTCCGAGACGCCTCAGTCTCCTAAACACATGCATAGGCACACATACAGCGGGACACATGGTAGGCTAAACGTCTTCCGCCCCATTTTGTTTAATTAGTTGACTGCATATACGATCGGTTATGAGCGAAATAAGAAAAAAGGTTGTTATAAATACCATTCCAAAATTTACGCGTACAATAGTGACTCAATAGTTATCAACTGGAAACCACGTATCCGAGCGCACAGGTGTGCCTTATGAATTAGGCTGGGCGCATACATTCGTTTTCCGTATACGGTTTCCTAATCAGGAATTCCAATTCGAAATTCCGTGAGTCTAGCGCAAACAGTTCAATTTTTTGAAGTGAATATTATACTACCAGTACGTGCAGTGGCGGGTCTGTGAATGCTTGGCGATGGAGAACGACGATTTAATTGCGATTGCACTTCTGTTATCATTATCAAAAAAGAAGAAAAAGAAACGTCGGAATTGGGTGCATCCGTTGAACCGTCGGAGAATCTACGAGAGTGCATTTTATCTAAAAAGAGCAAAGTTACGAGCACATCCAGATAAATTCTTTGATTTCTACAGGATGTCGATACAATCTTTCGATGAACTTCATAATGGCTTACGTGATAAATTAAGGAAGCAAGATACCTGGATGAGATTATCTCTGGATACACAACTTAGATCTACAAGCCGATGCCGAAGCATAAGAGATGAGTTTGCTCAGTACCTCATGACGACGGCACGAGAAATATCATACCTATATAACGAGAGGATTACTAATTTACAACAATAAAAGTACAGGAGGCAATAGTATTTGTAATCAAAGTGAAAGAAAAGTAATTTTACTCTTGATTTCTTTTTCCACTTTTGTGTACGAGTTCCAATCCTGTATAACCTCTTTGAAAACTTGCTCCCACGTCAAATCTTTGACATCTCTATTATGGTAGTCCTTGTCATGAATATCCCACAAGCAGAAGTGCTGTTCCACAGCCAATGTTAGTTCTTCTGGTTCACACATTGACCTGATGCATTCGAGCTCTTGATGCAACGACGTGACGTCGAATACGCACGTCACTGCGCGGTTCTGGATGAAAATTTCCGACTGTGTGCGGCGGTACATTACAAATGTATGAAAGTGAGGCGTTCCGCGTGACGTCATCAGGTTTTATCTGTTCCGTTTTTCCGAACGCACGAGCTGGCTTCCGAAACGTACGTACGGAATGTGTTCCGTTCGGAAAAAAACGAACGTGTGCGACAGTCAATGTATTTTATTAGCGTTTGATGCATTCGGGTCTCCGAATACGGAAATCGAACGCGGAAAAACGAATGTATGCGCCCAGCCTAAGACTAATGACTAAACACACAGACGCTGTCGATCACTTACGCGACAGAACGGCAGCTATGATTTCGCGCTATAATGCGCCAAATTTAAGTATCAATTTCTCTGCCATTTATTGGCCGATTTCGATAATTTTTTCATTGGCTGATTATATTTAGTCTATATTTTGCTGGTATGTCTTTACTTTTGCGAAACTTCTCCATTGCATAATATTAATTTCTACATTATTTTAAGCAATTTCTGATGAGACAATTTTCTACAAATCTCAAAATTTGTTAGCTTCTGATGTATTTGTATTATGTTTCTCTTTTTATTCTGTTTGTTTTATTATTTTTTATATTTGCTATGTATCTTCGTTCGTTCTTTGGTACTTGAGCGTTTTTTTCACGGGAATTTGGGATATTTACGAAAAACAAGTACTTCTTATACATATAACATGGTTTATTTTTATTATTTTCCCTTGTATAATGTTGTGGAAAGGGTTAATAAGCGTAATTGATTAAAATATTATTTATAAGATTGTTTTATTTTGAAAGGAGCTGTGTAAATGTATAATTGACCAATATTTTCGATGAACTGAAGCTTTCCGTTAAAGAATTTTTCAGTTTTCTCATACGTATATGATTTGATTTGGAGGTGTTAGTTTGACTATATCATATAAATCTTTGTTACTAATTCCATAACTTTTTTATTCATTATATGACTCAAGCAAACTGTTTCTGCTACACTTAGGGCCGATTTCATGAACATTAATCTTATGGGAAAATACCTTATCGAAATGCAATTTGACGGAAGCTGTCAAAGGTCTCTGAATATCAGTGATTTCTATTGAAATATTGAATAAATCGTGAAAATTCGACCGTATTATGAACAAGACCACTTTTTGATTCCAACATGGTGCTTTTGTACAGAAAAAACAGGACAACTTTAATGTATTTTGATATATGTCATAGGTTTACATTTAACAATCCGTTATCTCCCTCAGCGAATGGGAATGCGGCAAATAATAGGTCGATTTTCTAGCTGTTAAATTTGGCAGCAGATTTGGACGTTTGTTAATGCATGGCACTCTCGAATTTACCAACTTCAATATACTGAAAGTTATCATTACATACCTGTTGAATAGTGTGGATTTGTCTGTATTTTGCAGGAAAATAGAATATAAAATACATTCCATCCAATTCCTCATCTTCCTTTACGTCATAATAGTCATTTATTAATTTATGGGTTAATAAATTTCTCCAAAGCAATAAAAACATTATGTCCTCTCCATCCTAAAACACAGATAATAATATGTGTAAGACGTGTCAATCACTACATCTCCCTGATGCATAATGCAATTACTATGGACATAGTCAAAAAATTATGAAAAATGTTTCACAGGTAATGGCTTTTAAGCCCAAAAATCAAAAAAACTAGTAATGTTTATTGTTTGTCTATTTTTATTTTTTGACTGGCGGGGTTATCTATCCTATCTGACACTCGCAGGGTTGCCAAGTCTAACGACGATCACGCCCCGTGGTGGAGGGTGCGAAATGAATCTATTACATTTGCTGGTTTTCAATTTTTTGGTCAAAATTTACTAGGTATCATGATTATAAGCATCTTTGGTAGATTGTTCGATCCGGAATGGGAAAAATCTCCTGTTTATGAAAAATATTTTTGGTATCATCTAACCGTTGCAATCAGTGCACAAACACTGTGACATATGATTTATAGCATAACCCGCTGCACTATCAATACAAATTTAACATACAGGTCGCCTAGCCGTGGGGATGCAGTGGTCAGAATGAATAGCACAGCAGCAACTGATGATTTGGGCATGTCTGGTAAGAACGTATGAAGTGAAACTTCACAAATTTGAAGATTTAGTACAATGTCTTTGAAAATGATGAAAGATATGTCTGATTTGGCAGGGTAATGTCGCAGCCAAATGGCAGTCACTCTTTCTGACACAGTCCGGATTGAAAGATGACGATACTCGTGAAATGTATTGATACTTCTAAATATAGGATCCTATCGAACATCCCTACTGTCAAGATGTATAACCCAAGGTACCGACGGAGCTATTTTGCGGCGTCATGGAAATAATTTTAAATTTTCATTTGCATTTTTCAAGTGTTGTGCAATGATTTTGGGAAAAATGTCACGAATAGTCTTGTAAAGCATAGTAGAGTATATTTCAACAGGTGGCGGAACTTATTCCACTGGGACCAGGAGGGTGAAACGGGATATTAATGCACAATATGGCAACCCTGTCGCACCGTTACAAAATGGCCGCTGACAACCACACAAGTCACCGTGTTGTGATTGAATAGCATGGAATTAAACCTTCAGAGTATATATGTTTTGTGACTGGTACCAAGAGTTGACAGATCCCACACATGTGTCACTCCATGAAATGCAATAAACAGCTGTATTCAAATAAGTCTAATATAAATATAACCTAGAATGTGTGAAAAAAGAAAAATATGGCAAATTTGTAGTTTTGTTTGCAGGTTTTATAGGTTTGCTGGTAGCTTTGAGGTATATATTTGGGAATTTCTTAATCGCTGTGAATATAGTGTGGATGTTTGTTCAGTTCCTGAACAACGAAAAATATTCAACTTTATGGATGTATGGATATAAAAAAACCTGAATGATTTTGTGGG
This sequence comes from Acanthoscelides obtectus, assembly GCA_963669975.1. NCBI lineage: Eukaryota > Metazoa > Arthropoda > Insecta > Coleoptera > Chrysomelidae > Acanthoscelides > Acanthoscelides obtectus. The sequence continues at coordinate 59,645 of CAVLJG010003313.1, forward strand.
AACATCAATCTAAGGTGCCATAATGGTTCTGATGAACGACAAGTAAATGAATGAATGTTTGGAAACGAGCAATATCTTTTTGTAGAGCTTGTCATCAAGTAGGTGCTTAATGGCTATCTGCAAGAGGTTTATAGGAAAAAACACCCAGTATCACATATCAATTGAAGAAAATAATATAAACATGAATAAAAAATCAACAATATTATTTAAAACATGAATTTAATTCAAAAATCAAACATTTCTTAAAATTTTGACTGAATTATATGTAACTTCTTAATATTAAATAAGCTGGTAATGTTTCAATGACAAGTTGTCATCTCATACTTTGACAGCATTTTGTTTTCAACATTTCATAGCTATTGTTTGCTAAAATTTGTTGATTGGAACTTGAAGCTCATTCGCTGTATCTGACGGTCTGTTACCCTATAGATGGAGAATAACGGACTGTTGTTGGTGAAATTGGGCCCTAGTGTGTTGTATAGGTATTTCGCCATTGAATTCCAAACAGGTACAGCGTGAAGTAATATACTCCTTACAGATGCTTTATATAATTGCAATTTAAATTTCTGACTTGTGGAGAGAAAATATTTATGTATGGAATGACATATTTTCTTGCCGCTGCAGCCTTTTTTCTTAGCTGTAATATATGTATAATTTTCATTTGTCATGCTGATGAGCACTACTAATTCTATTTATTTTGATTTCAGGTAAGAGGCTTCTACGAGTTTGTCATCGTTATAGGTAAGAGTGTATGACGTGATTCTGCTATATTCAGATACATTATTATTCTACAAATTAATAAAAAATATTTCGTTTCTCGCAGTTCGTCTCGCTAAATAGAGGTTTGTGGGAGATCCATTGAAATTGACAAAGTAACGGAAACGTTTGGTAGAACCCTAGATGCAAGGACATGGCGCCTATTGGTGTTTTGATTATTTATTATTCTCCCCAGTCTGAATATGAGCTTTTTGCTTTCTGTCTCTGGGATCATAACCAACCGTATACAACGTTGTTCCAAACAAGTTGTTAGTGTGTGGAAAGGTTATTCTGCCACCTATCAGTAGTTCCCAAAAGGCGGTACTACGTGGTACCACCAATCTGGCAGTTTGCACCACATACGCGTCTCGTCACCCGGGTCAGTACAAAGTACTAACAATGTAGCCAGCTTTGAAGTTCTATGCGGAAGTTGCTTAAATTACACACAGGCTGAATGACGAAAAATTCTTGTAAGCAGTGCCGAATAGTTTTAATACAATACACAAGAAAATAAACTACATATTCCCTTTGCTCGTAACATTATATCCGAAAAGGATTGTCATTTTTTCTGGTTTGGTTTGCGGATCGAATTAATCACCTGCTATCTTTCGTAAACAAATCGATTGGTTTATAAAAGAGAACTAAGGGTTACAAGAATACAATATGGGGTAGGTGTGTACTATTTAACAAAAAATCGGCATTCTGTATCAGGAAGGGATAGAAAGGTTAAAAAAATTGTATTGTAATGTTGGGTCGAGTGAAAATTTATTCGGAAGAGCATCTTGAGGCGAGAATGACGTGGAATGTTTAAATAAACATCACTGTGAAGAAGCGTACAAACTTTGCGCTCCCAGATTGTTTTCTCGCCTTGAGAGAAAGACCCTTCGAATAAACCCTTACTGGTTTCTACATTCTGATTTTGACCTCATTTTCACGTCTTCTGGAAGGGCGGTTGAATGTAAATTTTATGGTATCATTGTTATACATTTCACATTCTACAGGGTGTTACAGTTTATTGTTGCATAACTTTAAGATTCGATAGAACTAAAATAGTTTTTTTTTATATTTCGAACAATATTTGATGTATAACAGTGAAAATTGGTATACAAGGGTTTTTTGGTACGACAAAACGAACCATGGGCATAGTTTTACTGTAGCCGCTATTGTACCTGTAGTGTATTAAAATGACCGAAAATTTTTTCTTAGTGCAATTTTTTGCTTTTTGAATAAAAATACTGATTCTTCGCACTTTTCAACATAAAAAAGCTCTCTTGTGAATTTTCGTTATAGTTAGCCGTTTTGAGATATTTCGATTTTTAAGGTTCGATGCATTTTTAATTATTTATGATAAAATAACGTTAAAAAGTCAGTATCTCGATAATTTTTAGAAGTAGGCTGTACCTGCAAATATTTTTGAAATTGAAAGCAGAATAAGGTTAAACGTCAATTAGTTGACAGTTAGTTTTGTTGTCTGTTGAAACCTGAAACGTTTTTTTGCAATTGTGAATGCACGAAATTTAGTTTCTTTTACCTGTTTTTTTTGTAAGTTTTATAAAAATGCCATTTTTATTCTCCAATCAAGAGTTAGCGGATATTCATTTTGTGTATGGCTTTGTAAGTGGAAACGCAGCAGAAGCAGCCAGAGAATACGCACGAAGATTTCCAAACAGACGACATCCAACTCGCTCAGTATTTGTAAGAGTGCATCGCCAAATAATTGAAAATGGTTTTGGAAATCTCCAAAGGGATCAAAACATAAATGTTCGTCAGCGCAGATTTACCCGTATGATTCTGCGTGAGTTTGATAGAGATCCGACCACAAGTATTAGGAGAGTTTCTGGTGCCTTGGGAATTTCAGCAAGCCATGTTCACCGTGTTCTTAGAATTGACTATAGATGTCCTTACCATTTGCAACCTGTGCAAGGACTATAGCCAGGGGACGGAGAACGAAGAATCACATTTTGTCAGTGGATTCTTGATAGAACTGATAATAATAGGGAGTTTTTAAGTAACGTTTTATGGACCGATGAGTCATGCTTCACTAGACGTGGAGTGGTAAATTTTCATAATCAACATATTTGGTCGCATGAAAATTCGCATGCAGTTCGGGAAAGAAATTTTCAGCATGAATTTAGTGTGAACGTGTGGATTGGTATCTACCGTAATCGACTACTTGAACTCTACCTTTTGCCTGCAAGGTTAAATGCTGCGACCTTCTTGGAATTTTTAAAGGCTGAACATGCCTATATGTGGGATGACGTTATGTTAGATTTAAGAAGATTGGCCTGGTTCCTGCTTGATGGTTGTCCAGCTCATTATTCGAGAATAGTTAGAAACTGGCTGGACGAAAATTATCCAGAAAGATGGATCGGCCGTGGAGGACCAGTGGCCTGGCCTCCACGATCCCCTGACCTAAATCCATTAGATTTCTTTGCGTGGGGATTTCTAAAAGAAAAAGTGTACCAGACTGCCGTAACCACAAGAGATATGCTAATAGACAGAATCAGGAATGCATGTGATGAAATAAGGCCTTATTTGAATAATGCTATACCACGTTCGATCATTCGTAGATGTGAATTGTGTATTGAACAATTGGGTTTACATTTCGAGCAACTACTTTAGATTTTGTATGTTTGTCCTAACTATACAATACCATTTTAGTTGTAAATAATTAATTTAAGTTGTTAAAAATAATATTGGAAAACTAAACAAATTAATATTCTGGTTTTTTTTGTGTTTATTTGGAGTTAGGAATTATTGCTGTGTTTAAAAACACAATCTAAACGATCATCTTAATTACTTGTAATGCCTAAATCGAAAATGTAAAAAAAATATTATTTTCACATAAATAATTAAAAATGCATCGAACCTTAAAAATCGAAATATCTCAAAAACGGCTAACTATAACGAAAACTCACAGGAGAGCTTTTGTATGTTGAAAAGTGCGAAGAATCAGTATGTTTATTCGAAAAGCAAAAAATTGCACTAAGAAAAATTTTTCGGTCATTTTAATACACTACAGGTACAGTAGAGAGCGCCCTCTAGCGGCTACAGTAAAACTATGCCCATGGTTCGTTTTGTCGTACCAAAAAACCCTAGTATACCTATTTTCACTGTTATACATCAAATATTGTCCGAAATATTTAAGAAAAACTATTTTAGAAAGTATTTCGGAAGCCACGCATTTTGCAACCCATGTTTATATATTCTTTATGCATTAATTTTAAAAGTTCTATCGAATCTTAAAGTTATGCAACAATAAACTGAAACACCCTGTATAATTCAGATGGTTCTGAAGTTCGTGTGGGAGCTGCAATATTAACACTATACATACCAACACTTGTTATATCACATAATGGTTTTTGGCGGTTACGTCACAATGCCGTACGAAATGAGTAAACAGATTGATCAATGGAACCATGTTTGTGTGTAGTTTAACTTCCCAGAGCGATATTTCACACTGCGCAAGCCGATCGGTAATGCAGCTGCAACTCGCTCTTGCACATCACTTAAAATGGGTGATAGAGGACCGTTGTTTCAACCTATTTTCTGAAAATGCTTCTCAATACAGACTGTCGACATTGTAGTTGAAACTTCAGGCACTACTACGTTTTAGACCAAAATGGGTAAACCCAAATCACACGCCCAAACAAGCATGTTGGCATACTGATAGCGACAAACATGAATGTGGGAGACTGAACTTGTAACGTATAACCCGACTGAAAATTACGATTTCTGGTAGACCTCCGTGGCTCGTTAGTCTCCTTATTCGACTCAAATTTCGCCCCGCGAGTGGCCTTTTCTCCAAATCTGGATAATACGGTGGATGTGGCAGCAGTTCGTAGTCTTAGGGCCGATTTCACCAAGATTAATATTATGGACCAATAGGAAAATACCTTATCGAAATGCAATTTGTCGGAAGCTGTCAAAGGTCTCAGAATACCAGTGATTTCTATTAAAATGTTGAATAAAATCGTGAAAATTCGACTGTATTATAAACAAGACCACTTTTTGATTCCAACATGATGCTTTTGTACAGCGAAAACAGGACAAGTGTTGTGCAATGATTTTGGGAAAAATGTTACGAAATGTTACTTATAAAGCATAGTAGAGTATATTTCAACAGTTGGCGGAAATTACTCCACTGGGACCAGGGGGGCAACCCTGTCGCACCCTCACAAAATGGCCGCTGACGACCACACAAGTCACCGTGTTGTGATTGAATAGCATGGAATTAAACCTTCAGAGTATGTTTTGTGACTGGTACCAAGAGTTGATAGATCCCACACATGTGTCATTCCTTAAAATGCAATAATCAGCTGTATTCAAATAATGTCTAATATAAATATAACCTAGAATGTGTACTCGTGAAAAAAGAAAAATATGGCAAATTTGTAGTTTTTTTTGCAGGTTTTATAGGTTTGCTGGTAGCTTTAAGCCATATATTTGGGAATTTCTTAATCGCTGTGAATATAGTGTGGATGTTTGTTCAGTTCCTGAACAACGAAAAATATTCAACTTTGTGGATGTATGGATATCAAAAAACCTGAATGGTTTTATGGGAATATCAATCTAAGGTGCCATAATGGTTCTGATGAACGGCAAGTAAATGATGAATGTTTGGAAACGAGCAATATCTTTTGGTAGAGCATGTCATCAAGTAGGTGCTTAATGGGGCTATCTGCAAGAGGTTTATAGGAAAAAACACCCAGTATCACATATCAATTGAAGAAAATAATATAAACATGAATAAAAAGTCAAGTAATTTCTTAATATTCAATAAGCTGGTAATGTTTCAATGACAAGTTGTCATCTCATACTTTGACAGTATTTTGTTTTCAACATTTCATAGCTATTGGTTGCTAAAATTGATTGATTGGAACTTGAAGCTCATTCGCTGTATCTGACCGTCTGTTACCCTAGGTGGAGAATAACGGACTGTTGTTGGTGAAATTGGGTCTTAATGTCTGAAAAGCCCTGAAACTGAGTATATTCGATGCTTAAAAGATTATGCTTCTTGAGGTCGCTAAGTATCTAAATGAAAATTCAAGCCTTGCTTTACGAGACCCCGAATAGTATTATGAGATTACTTCGTGTTAAAGCGATGTAACCTTAACTGTTAGGCCAAAAATGGCGAAATTTTGGTTATCGCAAACTTACTTTTCTTTAACCTGTCATAAGCTCGGCAGATGAGCAAATGGTGAATGCTGACGTTAAACTGCAAATAAAACATCGAAAGCCGATCTGATAGCGACATCTTGAAATACATTTAATCGGAGGTCATTTTCCATAAGAATTGTGTGCCTGATGCTTTGAATGCCGTTTCTGTTTGTAATTTCGCCGACTCTGCGAAAATTTATTCAAGGAGCCACAGGGGCGAGGGGCGGGAGAGACAAATGCAAAGCGTTGGTTAACGTTTCCCTATCCCAGTTGTGGCTGCGGGTGCGGGAACGCTTGCAGTTACGTTAATGGCTTAAAATAAGTGATTCTTAATTGTCGTGCTTTTCTGTGAAAGAAATGGTAATAAAATAATATTGGAGGGAGTTGTTGAGCGTATAGTTGAGTACCAAAAAGAAATTATCATTCAAAAATTACGGCTTCGCATGCCATTTTCGCGAGGCACAGAATTTAACGCACTGTAGAATTTGGAGAAACGCCACTTTATTCTACGTGTTCATAGCTAAAGAAATACGTAGGAGACTTCATAAATGTTTTTTGTGTGGCTGACGAGTGTCTGAACCTTTGACTAAAACGTACGCTCTACAAAATGATATTTTGTAGTTATACAAGTTTGTGTATGGGCGTTTCTCTGTAAACTGGTCAACTTATTTGGAAAAACTGTCTTGCCCACTTTTTTGCTTAAATGTTTGAAACATCTTACTTAGGAGATGTATACTTTCAAGCTTAATGACAAACCACGGGGAACCCAAAAATATAGGTCATAATTTAGGAAATATTAAGCATTTTCTAAATTATTGACACAGGGGACTGTCAGGTATGGCAGGGGACGGTGTACTCAAATTAAAAATACCAATATATTAGCAAAATTAAATATTTTACTTTCTCTAAACTTGGAAATTAACAATTATAGTAATTCTTCGGTAAACTACGAAAAAAATCAATACTTTTATTATACTCTTGTTACAGGTACAAAACTTTGTAAGCTTAAGGTAACATAATCAGTCTTTTACACACAACCATTAGTTTTACGAAGCTTAACGTTTTTCCAAAACATTAATAGGTGAATCAAATGTATAAAATAGTCTATTTTTCCCTTTGAAAGTATGTTTGGATTAGGTAATTTTTCTATCACTTGATCCATTGTAATATCTGCTACATTGTCCGGATCCATTCTAAATGTTTGACATTTATTATCGTAAGGCTTTAAAAATGTACTTCCAATTTCCCCATCTTCATCCATTTTGTTTATTACGCTTACATATCTATATTGCATATTTTTTTAGACTAATTCGACTAGGATGTAATCTCCATTGATGAGTGCTTTAGCTGCGGAAGAGCTGGGTCCGGCTTCATCAGGTTCTGAGTCAGTGAATTCTTCAGCAACTGTTAGTTTAACTTTATTTTCATAGTTTAATTTTCCGATGTTAAAGTGAAGGCTCTTTGTTACAAAAGCAGCTTAGATGTTTCATCACTATCCCAACTGACTCGGATTTTAAGTCCAAGGAGTTATAGAATTTTCCGACGACGCGTCCTCCGAGTAGTTGCTTTTTTTATTCTTCTGTAATTAATCATTTTGTATTTTTAATACGCCATAATTTGTATTTTTTCCATTAGTTTTCTGAATACTACTTTGGTCAAAATCGTTTTTTCTCTCAATTTTTCTATGTTTGAGAAGTTTTCTTGTAATTGTTCTTTTAACACCTAACCAAACAATGCCTTCTTGACTAGATCTTTCTTAGTTTCTGGACTATCTGCTAGTTAGTATCTTTACACATTTTTCTTTCCTTTTTCATCAGTCTCGAAACACATTTTCTATATTCCAATAATTTTCTTTTTAGTAATTTAATCTCATCATATTTTTTCTTTTTTATTTGATATCTAAGTTTCTTCTCCCTATTAATTCGTTTTTTGAACATCAACCCTTTCTTCTTATTCCGATAAGCAGAACAATGCTCTCTCCATTTCTTTTTAGCCTCCCAGTGATCCGGTGGCGTCATATCTTTAACAAGCTTCCTAGTCCCGTTTTCTTTTTCTTTTCTTTTTAAGGTATTTCAGGTGTCCCTTTCCTCTTAGCTCTCCCCTTCTCTGCGGGTCGTTCTTGAGGCGCTCGTACTTTTTCCATTCAGCATCCCTTTTCTTTTGTAAAATTTCCTCCTTCGTCTGTGTTTTCTTCCTTGGTGCCATGTTGTAATAATATCTTGTGCCTATAACAATGCTGCATACACATTAGGACAGTCCTCTGGAAGTAAGAACAATCCCCTGTCCTGTTTAAATGCAGGGGACTGTTGCCACGGGACTGTTCAGTTAGATTAGATTGATAAGTAGCACAATACAGTATCCATTTGTTTTATGTTGATGCATACAATTGAAAATTATCTATTTGAATAAAGTACATTATGTGAAATATGACTTAAAAACACAGAAAGGAATTTAAATATTTCTTACCAGAGGACTGTAGGCTTTTAGGTTCTGACGCGGGTAACTCGGAGCAACACGTGTGCAGCACTGAAGAAGATGGCCTCAGGGCCGCTTTGGTAGCAACCGCGTCAACTTCACTCTGTTCGCGTTTCGTTGAACGCAATAAAACGATATTTTTGCGTTCTAGGCTTTATGCCACGTCATTTGAAATATACACAGGGGACTGATCGCTATATGGTGTGACCAACTCAAACTAATCTGTTTTTTCTTTGTTTAATAGATAAATGAAAAAATAAACACTGTTAATAATGCCGACTCGACTGTATTATGTTTAAATTAATACTTGAATTAGTCGATTTCTAAACTTATTTGTTTCAATACCTGAATCAGAAGCCATTGCAACGCTTTGGTGACATACCAGAGGACTGTTTTTTGAGCATTACAACAATGATTTTAGAATATTAATAGTAGTTTATATAGATAATTCATACTAAGGACAGGTGGACTAGATCATTATGTTTCTAAAATAGTAATGAAATAAATAATAATCTCTTCTATTTTATATACTAAGTGACATATAAATTCGAACACCCAGTTTAAATGGTTTTATTTTAATAAAATTTTGTATAAGTACTTAATGAAGCATAATAAGTAAATGATAAAAATTTCAAAATGATTGCACTGCTTTAAAGCCCTTTGACCTTTAATAATGTGTGGATGCACCCTGATGTGCTACGCATTCTCCAACGCGCCTAGGCATGCTTCTGATCAGGTGGTCAATGTCCTCCTGTGGTATCTCATTCCAGGCAACCACCAACTCCTCTCGAAGTGCTTCTAGAGTCTGAGGAGGACGTTGCAAATTGAGCAATCTCCTACCCATCATATCCCACACGTGCTCAATTGGGGATAAGAGGGAGATCTTGGTGGCCATAGTAACAATGTGACATCATTATGTTGAAAGAAGTCTATTGTGACTCTTGCAACATGTGGTCGGGCATTATCTTGTTGGAAAGTTGAATCTGGCAGGGTGTCAAGATAGGGTAAAAGATGGGGTTCTAGAACTTCTAGACCATCGTGCAGGCCTAAACAAAATCGAGACTCGTCACTAAAGACAATACTGTTCCATTCCTGATCCCAGAGTGACCGTTGTCTGCACCACTGAAGGCGATTACGTCGGTGTTCTCGAGTTAAAGGGGGGACCCAGTGTGGCCGGTATGAAAACAAGCCAAAACTTCTCATTCGTCGGTAAACACTTCGCATGCCAATAGGTCTTCCGTGTTCTGCAAACCATTCATTTGCAATGGACCTGGTAGTGGAGAAACGGTCCCTTAAGGCCTATAATCTTAGGCGGCGATCTTCACGGTCTGTTGTTCTACGGCGGCGTCCAGTGCCCCTTGCTCTTTGCATACGGCCTTCTCGAAGCCATGCCTGACAACACCTAACCACAGTGTCTACACTTCTTTGCACTCTAACTGCAGTTGCCAGAAAAGAAAGTCCAGCTTCCCGAAGTCAGACTTACGGCCCCTATCAAACTCACTAAGTTGACGAAATCGTACAGGTCTCAGTACTCTAGGCATCGTAACCGATCGTAAAGGATGTCAAGAATCAAAATCCGCCAACGTTGATTCTTTACTGCGGCTGAAATATTCATTTTTAGAGCGTTAGTGAATTAAAAAAAAAGCAGTATAAAAACCGGAATGTCCTACTGATAAGGCTTAAAATTTTTTCACTTGTTATTTACAGTCAGATAAATACATTCGCCAACTTTTATTAAAATAAAACCATTTAAACTGGGTGTTCGGATTTATATATCACTTAGTATATTATTATGGTAGGAGACAAGGAGTTGACCACTTTACAGAGAAACACCCGTATATAGGTGTAACTCCATATAATGCAATTCAAAGAACAAGCAAATTGAAGATTGAGTTAGTAGGAGAATGGTTTTTTGTTCTTGTTACTGTTAATATGCGAATATAATTTTTTGGAAAACATATTATATGGTACACAGAACAGTAATGCTTCATGTTAGATCTTAGAATTTGATATTCAGATTATCCAGGTGCAGCACAGGATGAAACACAGTAAGTAAAATTGGTGGAAGTAGGCTACGTTTTATTATTACAAAAAATGACATCTGGAGAATATACGAGTATATTCAATCGTCGTCGTCGTCATGATCTCATTGTTGACCCAGCACAGGAATATTTTTATAAAAATCATGAAATGCTGCTGGTATCCATTGCAGAAGCATGCGAAGATTATCGTGCTTTTTCTTGCTAAGTCCATTTCTGGTTTGACGCGACGAACATAGTTCTAGTGGTAACCCTATTGGTTTTCTAGAGGATCTATTCATGTTTACCATTTTGTAGTCCTCTTGGAGTATGTCTGTTTTATAGTAGAGTATCCCTGGATCCTGTTTTCGAACCCCAACCCACACCGCTGATGACACTAAAAAGCTTTCTTTGTCTATTGTCTGTTTCTTTTGAATGAGAGGTGATCCTGTGCCGGAATATAAGGCCTCGAAGTTCTTGAAGTTTGCATCTCGAAAACTGTGGCTCCGGTTGATCTTATAAGTTGCTGCCAATCCCATGGCGTGCATATTTTCATGGTTGGTTGTTTTTTTATAACTCGTTCGATAAGTGCATGGATATGATCAGCTTCCATGTGTGTGTGTCCACGTGGAAGAAACTTGTGAATGATACACTTTAATGAAGGACTTATTATTTGTAATATGTAAAAGTAGTTTACGATCATCTTGATGTTCCTGTTTTGGTTCAGACACCTATAATATCAATTATGTTGTACTTACTAGATTCTCGAGAATCGATTTCCTCCTTCAGTGCCAGCTGCACTAATTTTTGAGCCCTTGAGCACATTATTACCGTTTTCTGGTTACTTAGGCACCTTGATCAACTTTGAAGAATGATTGAACAACACAGTTTGTAAAGTAAGCGGTGCGCGACGGTGACACGACTGTTTACCGCTGCGTAGCTATGATTCATATGATAGTATTGTGCATATGTATGGAGAAGCGACTGTTTATCTCTAACAAAAAATCACTAGCTGCTTGATCTATTTCATATATTTCATGATTATCGTGGTTAGGCGCTACGATCATTTACTCCACGTAAAGATTAACCATACTAATTATACTGCAAAAATGTAGTTACGATCGTTTACCTCTAAGGCACAGAAGTAGTTTTGCGGAAACTTAGAAGAAAAACAAAGGACAATCGTGGACACGTCCGCAATAAAAGAAAAGGAGCAGAAATAGTCGGATTGGTAGCCCGAGCGACATACGCTTCTGATAATTGGCTTCATCAGGCCCAAATACATGTGCATCAAAACACCAAAGTGGAAACGTATGCCCATCACATCTGGATACGCGTATAACCTGAAGAAAAACAAGGATGGAAAGGGTAATGCAGCTAGAAGCCACAAACAAGAGCCAATAGGCACATACACGTATATGATCTCTTTTCACAAGCCAACTGACGTCGCGATGGAGGCCAGATATTGCCATGGTATGTCCGCAATAAAGGAACCGGGGCAGAAATAGAAGGGCTACCAATCCTTTTATTTCTCCTCCTGTTAAAAATCCACAGGAATACATGGTAATAATTTTAGGTTGTAGCTCTTAGCTCCACCTACAACTTTTGTATCCAACTTTTTTTTTCTGAATCTCTAACTATACTATAACTAACACATTACAGTCACCTTGTTTACTTACATATCGGCCATTGTAAATTTGATACACGGGTATAGGTATGGTAAGCTTCTTCACTGTGATATAGGGCTATTAGATGACTTGCGCAGCAAATTTTATTGTGATTATCCAACAAAGTAGTGGCGCAATTTCTGAGGGCTTCAAATTTGATTCATATTTTAATCATGATCAAAAATATGTCGTTAAATTTTCCACAAATCCTTTATTTAGACAAAATTACACTCTTGTTTATCATTTCATATCTGTATGTCGGACTGAAACAGAATTATTTGATTTTCAATAGAGGAATATATTTTTTATCCAATATGGCGGGTGGTTATGTACAATCATAGCCTCTTCCGTAAGGTCTGCTTTATTATTGGTGTTATCTGCAGGCGTTATATAGCAATTTGACAAATCTCCGAAATGAAATACGGACAGAGTCGAAACCTTTAAAACGACTATTCATGTGTTGCTTGTCTTCAGATATTGGTTATGGCATATAACCTAAAAACAAGACAGCAGGAAGTTATGTACTGGTGAAGTACGAGTATACCCATATATTTACCAACAAATGTATGCATAGCAATTTTGTACTATAAAGGTTGTGATATTGTTGCAGACGTACAGCCTTTAAGAGGTACTAAACGATAGCTATATAAGTGCTTCCACTGCGAACAATTTGTTGCCTAGAGTAGTAGAGCAAACCAAAACCACAAGGCTCGGGTTTGTTGTATAAATGTTACCATGGATGCCACAACACAAATATTTTGACTATGCCGTATAAAATATTTCTATAAACGTTTAAAATGTGTCCTATAAATAATAATAATAATAATAATAATAAATGGCCTTTATTTTACCTGGCGGGTTACATCAGTACAAGCTGTTTTTCAGAACCAACCAGGGCTAAAAAAAATCCAAGTACATGCAAATACAATAGAAATACACTGAAGATAATAAGAAAATTTAAAGCAGAAACATTTTTTTTTTACAGAATCGTAGAATATGCATGGTATAATGACCAAAAGACCAAAAGAGAAACGTGCATCAACAGAGTACGTAGCAGAATCAAAAACCATGCTTAGAAGTAACTTTAAAAAAAGAAAATATTAGGTATATGGCGGAAGATATAAAAATAAAAGTAAACAGTAACAAATTCCTAAACAAAACACAAACAAATGAAAAGTGACACGTGAGAAAACATGCACAAATAAACAAATATAAAACTAAAATTACATAAAAATACATGCTACATGTCATCAAAGACAAAGAGCCTATCTTTTCTTTTAAATCTGGACACAGATAGAGTTTTCAAATCTTGAGGTACTTTATTGTAGAAATCGGGCGCCACATATGAAAAGCTCTTTCTGAATTGGGTTGCTCGGTGCCGAGGCAAGTCAAGAGTATATCCTACAAAACGCAGGTTCGCTGAGTGATGGTCACATCTCATGGTAAGCTTGTTCTTCAAATAAAGAGGCATTTTATTTATCAGAATACTGTGGACCAATGATAATAGATGCAGTATCCACCTTTGTCGCATAGTAAGCCATTGAATATTTTTAATATGATCAGATACCCTCTCCCGCCTTTGAATACCTAAACTGAATCTTATGCTGCTGTTTTGTACTTTTTGAAGTCTGTATGCCTCGCTTTGTATCAGACATGGACCATAGACAAGGTCCCCGTATTCAAGTTTACTTAGGATAAGGGAGTCACACAGCTTAACCTTGGTCTGCTTGGACAATACATTTTTATAGCTATAAATTCACTTCAACTTAGCATAGGAACCCTGAACAGCTTTGGTGACATGATCATGGAAGCACACGTTCCCATCAAACGTGATGCCCAAGTTGCGAACCGATGTCTTGTAGCAAAGTTGATCACCTCCAATACACAGCTTTATTAATTCACGATTGAATTTGCTGAATTTAGATTTAATAGTTATGATAGCCGACTTTCTAGGGTTAATACATAAGCCATGTTTATTATACCACACACATATACTATTTAAATCCTCAGGCAGCATCTCATTCGCTTCAGTGTACATAGCAGGGTTGTAAGATAGATAAATCTGTGTATCATCGGCGTAGGTACATATGTAATTTGCAGTATTTAGTGACTTGATCTAAGTCCGCTACATAAAGAGAAAACAGAATGGGTCCAAGAATAGACCCCTGTGGTATACCTTTGGAGATAGTACCCTCCTGTGATAAGATGTCACCGATTTTTGCCTGCTGAATGCGTTCATGAAAATAACTGCGAAATCAATTAATCGAACTATCGGAGAAGCCAAGACAATGAAATTTTGCAAAAAGTAGTTCATGGTTGAGGCAATCAAAGGCCTTACTTAGATCTATCATGACAGCAGTAGTAACTTTAGAATTATCTATTGCCACTATGAAGTCGTTACAGACATCGAGCAGAGTTGTTACGGTGCTGTGGTTTTTTCGAAACCCCGACTGCGTAGATGGAATTATCTTAAAGGTAGTGACGTGCTGCATCAATTGCTCATATACAATTTTTTCTAATAGTTTTGATAACACTGGAAGGATACTAATTGGTCTATAATCATCAGGTCCTTCTGTAGCATCAATTTTAGCAAGAGGCCTAACGCATGCGGCTTTCCAAATTTTAGGAACTAACCCTTTTTCAAGCGAATAGTTAATTATATGAGTAATCGCTTTAGAACAAAGTGTTGTATAACTATGCTACAAGAATGTTTTGATACATACTTCATTTTAGATCAAATATTCTGCAGAAAGCAAATTTGCATTTCACACAACATTCAGCCAGCATTTTGGTGTTCAGGCAACAAAAAAGGAGAACTTTTAGGGCTCTACAGTTCCTTTACCAAAAACTTACATCACCACTTGCTAGTTCGGTTGAGACCGACCGCCGTCTACCGTGTAATTCTCTGTAATGAAAAAGCCACGAGTGCGTGTTTGTGGCGGTAGGAAACTATTTATGCACTACTTGGTGTGGAAACAGATTGATTATTGTTTAACGTTACCTTGTCTTGTTTGTGACTGCGGGAGCGCCGGCAGCCACGTGTAGACCGACCGCTGGCAGCCATGTAATTCTCTTGGAAAATGTACGAGTGGGCCACCGACATTATCCAGCGGCGGTAAACCCAAGCGACACTTTATATACTACTCGATGTGAAAACTGGGACTGTTAGTTGATGATTGTTTGGGTGCTTTCATCGAACGAATTTAGGTTACGAGATGTAGGCAGAAAAATAATGAGACTGACTTTTATATATATTTTTTTTGGACATCTACATATATACACCGATGAGACGTTGCTTTCAGTGTTGGTAGCACCGCCAGAAATCTTCAACCGGTACGATCTTCAACAAGTCTATCACACTCTTTGAGATGTTTTTTAAAGCTCCCAAATAACGTCCTTCAGGGCATTTTTCAGTTTCTGTTACAGAAAAAAGTTGGAGGGACTGAGATCAGGAGAACGAGGGGGCTGGAGTGCCACAGAAATGCCTTTTGAGGTAGTACATTCTGCGACGGAGGTGGCAGTGTGATATGTGTGTCCTAAAGGTTTTGGAACAAAGTTCATTTGCTTTAATTTTAACTAACACAAAATAATATCAAGTTACCTTTGGAAACAAATGTTGTTCACTTACTTTACCATCAGTTAACATTTATTTTGAAGTTTTCGTATAAATTAGAAATAAGAAAAAGTATCTACAAGTTGGTTGGGCGGGTACCCGAATATGAAATCTGTCGAACATTCCAGAATGAAAATATTTCACGCAGAACCATGTCTGAATCTCCATAAAAGTGGAAGATCACATGCACTTACTGCACAGAGGTCAGAGAGATTGGTGAGCAGAGTAAAACATTAGGTTGAAATGTCAACAAGCAGACTGGCTCGTCAATACATATTTATTTGTTTTTTATTTATTTATTTATAGCTTTTATTGCCCAACAGATAATATTCTATTTATATGCCAAAATCTTAAATTAGAAATATTACAAAAGCCTAAGCCTAAAACTATCTAAGGCGCTCCCGCAGAACGCGTTTCAGCTCCGAAATAGAACATAAGAATATGTCACAAAACTTACAAATACTATTATAATTCAAACACATAACCCTTTCAGGTGATTTCAAAATCAAATTTGTGTTAGTACGACTGCAAAAAAAAGTAACATTATATCTTGAAACGGATGTTGGCATGCCAGTTATTCTCCATCACATCGTCCACATCTTTAACGACTGTTTGGAAAAAGGCTACTTTCCAAACACACGGAAACAAGCTCTAATTATTCCAATTCCTAAAAAAATAAAACCCACTGAGTATAATGATGTCAGACCTATCAGTTTATTACCAATTTTATCCAAAATTATAAAGTTCCAATTGACCGCTTACCTAGAATAATTCTTTATACTTCCCGACACTCAATCCGGTTTTAGAAAAAATTATAGTACAATATCTGCCCCACTTAATCTGCAAGACAATATTTTAAGTGCCTTAGATAATAAAATGGCACTAGCCTTAATCTCTATAGACTATTCGAAAGTCTTTGACAGCATCAATCATAAATTATTACTTGCTTAATTAAATTACATAGGTCTTGACAGTGTATCCCTTTCATTTTTCGACAGTTACCTTCAGCAAAGAACTCAGTGTGTTTTTCTCAATCAAGAAATGTCTCAAGTGACAATAATTCCCTCAGGCGTACCTCAGGGCTCTGTACTGGGGCCGCTTCTGTTCCTCATATATACGTTCGACTTAAGCAAAGGTATTGATAATTCTCATGTCCAGTCATTTGCAGACGATACGCAATTGCTCCATTATTTTAACCCAGATAATGTCAATAATACTACTCAAATTTTACAAAACGATGTTAATAAATTAATTAAATACTCTTTATATCACAATCTACTTATTAATCCACAAAAATCTAAAATGTTACTAATTTGCACATAAAGAAAAACATACATTGTAACACAGCTCTTGATCATTCAGATAAATAACCAAATCTTACAATTTTCTGATTCTGCAAAAATTCTTGGTGTTGTTTCTGATACAAAATTAAGGTTTATTGAACATGTTAAAAGTCTATCTCAGAAAACCTACCTACGGCTGCGCACTCTTCTGGCAAACAGGTATTTACTAAATTTTAAGTTGCGTAAAAAACTATGTGAAGCATTGGTCATATCTATACTAAATTATTGTAATATCTTATACTATACTTGTTTAGACAATTTCACTAAAAACGTTATTCAAGTTATTCAAAACAATTGTATACGATTCATTTTTGGCTTACGTAAATTTGATCATATATCAGCGAAATATCCCATTTTAAACTGGTTAAAAATTAATGACATGGTCAAGTATCACTATTCAGTTTTTGTTCACAAATTGCTGCTCACGTCTAAACCTGATTACTTGAAGGAAAAAATTTCATTTAATAATGATGTTCACTGTAGAACTCTCAGAGAAAATAATATGATAATACACATCTTACAATGTTGCTATTATTTATAATGATCTTCCTAAAGTATATAAAGAATTTTCATTACCTGTCTTTCGACAAAAAGTTAAAACATTATTACTCAACCCTCCAAACATATAATTCACGTAATCATTCATTTCTTTTTTATTCCATCTTTAATTCAGATTAATAATTTTTTGGTTCATTTGGGTTTGGAAAGTATGCCTTTTTCTATTTTTTAAATTCTACTTTCGATGTAATGAACCAAATCTGTTTGTGGATCGTGTATTCTTTTGAACATCTGCTAGAGACTATATGGTTAAGTGTAAGAGTCGCACCATGCTAAACTTCGCCATGTTATGGGCAGCAGCGGTGGCCGCAGTAGGAGACTCTTCGGTCTCCTGATCAGTCGCCGTGCGCTGTGCGGGTTCGAGTCCCGTCCCAGGAGAAATTTTTCTCTTGCTATGGATGTTGTGATTGTCCGTAGGTGGTAGACAGTCTCTGACTGTCGAACGTGGAGGTACCACCCGGCGGATCTCCTAGGCGGAGCCAGAATGTGTGCATGTTACATGCACACGTGTTCCCTCGCCAGAGTCCGTGTGGCGTTCCCCCTTTCCCCTGTATCCCCCTATAGCCCCACGGTACCTGATGTTTAGACACCCATTGGGTACCTAAGCATTAGGCCTTCGTGGTAGTTGGAATATATATAAAAAAAATGTAAGTCTGAAATTTGGACTTTTAGAAAACACGTTAATTTGAAAATGCTGAACCTCAAGTGAAGTAGAACAATAAAAAATTAAGTCAATCGTTAATGTTTTAAGTTATTTTATTTTCAAGTCAAGCCGTCTCTCAAAAAATATCAAGATGCTTCATTTGATGAATCCCTAAGGACGGCAAAAAGTAGCGAGTCCTATCCGATAAATATTTTGTGCCAAAACTTTTAAGACATACGTTAGTCAGGACAATTCACAATGTCTGGTCTCACGCGAATAACCCTTTTTCCAAGCGTTTCATGGACGTCTTTATAGAAAATTTGGTTGACAGTTTAACCTGGAGAAATACATTTTTTGAGGACGATTCTCTTCCTGTAAAAAAAAAAAATACAAATCTGGATTCACTTCTCACTTTTCTTCTTGGTATCAGAATCGTACTGAAAAATCCATGAATCGTCACCTGTAATCACACGACTAAAGTAATCTTGATCATTGGCGATTCTTTCAAGAAGGTTGAGACTTGCTTTTTCGAGCGTCCTGCTTAATCGGGAGGTTTTCGGCACCATTTTGGCGCAAATCTTTCGCATGTACAAATGCTTAGTCAAAATTTGGTGAACGGTGAGTATGTTCGATGTTTTCGTCGATTTTAGAAATTGAATTCCTCCCAGAGCGGGATTCATCTCTAACATGTAAACTGCCTTCCAAAAATGATTTGTGCCTGCGAAAAACTTGAGCCCGGGATAAGGAATGTTCTCAATAGACATGTTTCAACTTTTCAAGTACTACACCTGGCGATTGGCGAAAATTGCCACTACGTTGTTCTAAAAATCAGCTGGTTATCGGACAGATTTGAGCGAGTGGATCGTACTGGCACTTGTACGAGGGATGCCTTTTAAGTTTTGCATCTAGAAACATAGTAGGGCCGCGCGGATCGAACGTCAGTACTGAATCTTAACCTCACCCTTTAGTAAACTTAAATTCAAAGTTTCACAACAATACGTGCAGTGTTCTCACTACAGTGAATTTTTAAGTATCACCAAGTCATTAGAAAAATGGAACTCAACCGAGAACATTTTCGCGCCATAATTTATTACAACTTTCAGAGACAATTATCGCAACAAGAATGACTTGCTGAGTTACTGTCTGTTTTCGGCAACGAAGCGCCACATCAGTCGACAATTTCCCGTTCGTATGGAGAATTCAAACGTGGACGGGTGAGTCTTAGCGACGATTTTACCAAACACGGCAGTCACCCAGGAAAACGTCGATGCTGTGCGCAAACTCATCATTGAAGATAGACATGTGACATATCGCGAGATTGAGGCGTCCTTGAACATCTCAAAGACCTCAATTAAAAAAATTTTACATGAAGAATTAGGAGTAAGAAAATTAGTTTCTCGTTGGATACCCCACCTGTTAACTGAAGAGCAGAAAGCAGCCAGGGTTAATTGGTGTCAAAAAACGCTTGACCGTTTCAATTCCGGAAACTCAAAAAATGTGTACAGCATTGTTAGTGGTGATGAATCGTGGATTTACTGTTATGAACCAGAAAATAAACGACAGTCGGCTGTTTGGGTGTTTCAAGGTGAAGAAAAGCCAACAATAGTCATTCATTCTCGAAGTGTTTCGAAAAAGATGATCGCGACATTTGTGTCAAAAGTGTATCATATTGCAACAATTCCTCTTAATGAGCAAAGAACTATTACTGCGGATTGGTTTACCACCATTTGTTTGCCAAAAGTCATCACCGAGCTTCGAAAAATCAACCCCGAAAGAAGAATCATCCTCCACCAAGACAACGCAAGCTCGCACACAGCCCAAAAAACAAGGCAGTATTTAACGGAAGAAAACGTGGAATTATTGGGCCATCCTCCATATAGTCCCGATTTAAGTCCTAACGATTTCTTTACTTTCCCGAAAATTAAAAACAGACTGCGTGGTCAAAGGTTCCAGTCACCAGAAGAAGCAGTTGACGCATTCAAAAATGCCGTTTTGGATCTGCCAGCAAACGAGTGGAATAAGTGCTTCGAAAATTGGTTCGAGCGCATGCAGATGTGTATTAATCTAGGTGGAGAAGACTTCAAAAAACAATAAGTCATTTAAAACTACCTACCGTGTTGTTTTATTTCCATATGCAAAACTTAAAAGACATCCCTCGTACCCTATGAAGAACAACAGCGCACCGTTGCTTGATTGCTTGCACAGTTGCCAGTCTCGTAACTTTTCTACCGCACCTTGTATTTCACTAGAGAAAAAACATTTTCAGCCACATTTTCTCGTCCATGCTATCTAAGCAATCCACAATTATCTCACCGCTGCATAATGTCAGTGACGCATTCGTAGATTTGACTGAAGACAATTACACATCAGTCTCTGTCTCTACCTGGCTGTGGAGTTTACTACAGACACAACCGAAACAGGGAAACATTAAACAATCCCCAAGTGCGGGATTCGTTCCATAATAAGCTTTTTGCACGCCAAAGAGCCTCCACCCGAGAATATTCATCGTCAGTTCACAGAGGCAGATGGCGACAAGTGTATGTCCGTCCAACAAGTCGGAACGTGGTCCAGGGGATTTATTGCCGGTCTGACGGAAGTCAACTATGAAGAGCGGAATGGAAGTTTTAACAGGTAACCAAATAAGTTCGTGCGGTTTTTAGCAGAAAAATATAAATTTTTATTAAGACACAATAAGATACTATTTATTTGTCGAAGTAATTACCATCACATTCAATGACCTTTTGCCAACGTGGAACCTATTTTTGTATGCCGCTGTTGCAGAACTCCCTGGATTTGAAGTAAAAAACATTGGCGGACTGCATTTATTACACCATCTCGAGTTGTGAACTGTCGGTGCCTCATTCAGTTGTCAAGAGACAAAAAAGGTGATAGTCACTGGGCGAAATGTCGAAAGAATGTGGCGGGTGCGGTAACGTTTCCCAGCCGAGTTCAGAAATTTTTTCTCAGGTCACTCTTGCGGTATGAGGCTTGGCGTTATCCTGCAAGAATATCACTTTCTTCAGATTGATCAAAGAATGATGTTTCTGGATGAGTGCTGCTTGTACTCGTTGAAGCCGCTCACAATACAAGTTAGCAGTGATGGTTTGAGCCCTTTCCAAAAACTCATAATGAACAATTCCAGTAGCTGTCCACCAAGCACACAACAAAACTTTGTTTGGGTGCAAGGAAGCCTAGGGCGTATGTGGTACCGAATCAGTAGATGACAACCAATGATACGAACGCTTAGAATTCGAATACAAGATCCATTTTTTGTCGCAGGTTAATAACCGATTAAGAAATGGTCCATTAGCGTTGCGTGAAATGTTTGCTGAATAAATGGTAAGAGGATTTAATTTGTTATCATTTGTCAGTTCATGTGGGGACCCATTTGCTTAACTTCCACGCCTTTCCTAGCTGATGAAGATGCAAACAAATAGTCTCAGGACTCACTCTGAACATTTCTGAAATTTTTTGAACCACTTCTGTGCTGTTCGATCACTATCGGCATTATCTCCGAATGCGGCAAATATTTTCCGCGCCGCCGCGCCAGCTTTTGTACCAAGTTTGTACTCATACAGTAAACAACTTCGAATTACTGTTTTATTCGTCACCATTTTCAATTATTAAAACTAAATATGTAACAATTTTCAACAACTTTTTATGTGTTTGAGAAAAGAAGGATTCATACTAAAGTGTCAATAGGTAATAAACAATCGCTATCGATCAACAACATCCATGGAAATGGAGCAACCGCACGAACTTATTTGGTTACCTTATATATTGATTATTTTCCACGTCTCCTTTACTGTATTGTCTGCATTAAAATTTTTTCCCGAGTAATAATGTCTTTTTGTGTTTTGAATATTTCTGCCGTAATTTCTTTTTTTTAAATAAAGCTCTTTTATCTCTGATGTTCCGATAAATTGATAGAAATTCGTATCAATTATATGCTTTCCTTGAGATTTTATAGTTTCATTGACCCAACCTTTGTTCCTTTGCTCTTGTGTTGATTTCCGCCTTTTCTATGGGAATGAGTGTATACTCTTCTCTCCATCTTCCCTGCATATGAAAAACGACCCTATTCCGAACAGTGCACCATATAACTTGCAAGCACAGCGCCGGCTAGTCTTGCCTTATATATTCATAATTTCTTTGTGTCGAATCCATTTTACGATGCAATGCAGCTTGCAACGTTTTACGGTCGCTGCGAATCGGCAGGTCTACTTAGTCACCTATATTACGACAATTGCGAATTCGTTGCTGAATCGAATGGCGTTACATTCGATTCAATCCAATATCCGTTTTAGTATGAGCTGGGTGCGCGATGACAGCGCCACCCAGCGGATGTCCGACAGAAAGGTTTGTGCTTGACACTCGCAATATAAATAAACGGATATCAAGTGACTATTTGAATTTCGAACGGACAATTCTATTTTAATCCGACAAATGATATCGAAATACTTGCACCATTGCCAGGCCTCAGTTGATCCCACATGTCACAAAGTAGGGATTTTCGATAGATCCGATTTTTAGAAGTATCGATACTTTTACTTCCGATACTCGATATTTTAGATATTTTTATATGCGATACTTGGGTGTATCGATACATTTCACGAATATAGGTATTTTTCGATGCAGGCTGCGTCGGAAAGAGTGACTAACTTTAGATTACTTTTCTTCTTTGTTTCCGTCCACTTCACGACCTTTAATAATTTATTTTGGATTCCAGGGTTGCCATATTAGGGGATTTTCCCAAAAAATCAGGATTTTTATCTCAATGGGGACATTTTTGGGGCAAACATATTTTACTCGGGAGGTATTATTATATAAAATTGCATTAATGGCATTACCTAATGTATTTATTTGTCTTTGGATTCGAACCAAATAGTTTTACCTTTTGGGGTAGGTATTTAGCGACATACAAAATACATGTCGTTCAAAGAAATATTTTAGGATCTAACAAATCGTAAATCTATGGTAACAAAAAATAAATGGTAAGTTATGCAGTTATGAAGGTTTTCACCTATTTTTATTAGTGAACATATTTGACCATCTAGTCATGCAGTATAAAAACTTTATTTTGAGGATTGTAAAAAAACATCGATTTTCCGCAGTGTCTGTTCCGTATCGGAAAAAATCTATTCTTCCTAAAGCGATACGGATCGATACATGATGTCGATACTTTTTGTGGATCGGAACATCCCTACGGTTGAGGTCGGCCCAGTTTCAGTGTGTTCGAGAGAGAAAGAGAGAGAGAGAGAGAAAGAGAGAGAGAGAGAAAGAGAGAGAGAGAGAAAGAGAAAGAGGAGAAAGAGAGAGAGAGAAAGAGAGAGAGGGAAAGAAAGAGAGAGAGAAAGAGAGCGAGAGAGAAATAGAGAGAGAAAGAGAGAGAAAGAGAGAGAGATAAAGAGATAACGAGAGAAAGAGAGAGAGAGAAAGAGAGAGAAAGAGAGAGACAGAGAAAGAGAGAGAGAGACAGAGAGAGAAAGAGAGAGAAAAGAGAGAGAGAGAGAAGGAGAGAGAAAGAAGAGAGAGAAAGAGAGAGAGAGAGAGAGAGAAAGAGAGAGAGAGAGAGAGAGAGAAAGAGAGAGAAAGAGAGAGAAAGAGAGAGAAAGAGAGAGAAAGAGAGAGAGAGAAAGAGATAGAGAAAGAGAGAGAAAAAAAGAGAGAGAGAAAGAGAGAGAGACGTATATTAGAAAGAGTTAGAAAGGATGATGGGTGACCTTTCATGGCAGTCATTGTGGCGATCGCTTTATTTCACCCTACTATGCACTTCGCTCCTGGCGAATAGTAGTTGCACTGTTTTGAGAGAATCTGTATACGGATTAATCTGAAACCTATGACTACAAAGGTTAGGTGCGTTAGGAGGGGCTGAAGTTGCTCGACACTAACGGATTCGGACTAGGTAGGAGGAGTTAACATGTGATTTGTTTGTATTTAAAATTACGTATTTAGTAGTAAGGCTTAAGCCGCCAGTTTGGCAATTTTTTACACTTTCCATTAAAGCAGGCGCGGTGTCCTGGCATTTAAGCTTCTGCCTGCTTGACTGCTCCGTGTAAAAAAAAGTTCCAATGTAAGGTTTGTTAACACAACGTTGAAAAATGCAAAACATCTTTTGAACATAAAAGTCGTTATGACAGGTCCCACTAGCAACCCAGTCGCCGTAAGTTGCATGCGTTCGAAGCCTTTTGATTGCAGTACGTCTCGTAACAGCAAGATAACAAGCAGTCGCTTTTCTTCTTTGCTTTTTTGTTGGCATCTTTTACCCATAATTATTTGATAATGATCGATAGCTTTACGATGTAGTTTTATCAGTTTGTCTCACTTTCTTTCACGTAGGTGCTATGGAATCAGCTGAGCTCAGAGCTTAGAGATCGAAAACTAGCAAGTAGCATAACTCGAGTGTTTCAGAGAAATCCTCATCTTATGTGGAAACACATCCGAGATAAATTTCTCACGAGACAAAAATTTCTTGAGATTGTAAGTCTCCTTGTGTGCCTTCAGCTTTAAGTCTGCACGCTGACTTAAGCATAAAAAATTTATCTCAGTAGGAAAATCGCCAGACATATCTTCATGTTCTTAGGAGACAAAGTGACTTTTCTCTTCATAGTTTTTGTGGCTTATCTCAAAATAAACGTTTATTCTCCATGCGACACGAAATGATTATTTATTAATAAAGTTTTAAAACAAAAAATTGAAAATTTGGTTGGTTGGCAATGCGAGAAAAAAAAGTTATATTGATAAATGTTTCTGGGTCCGTAGCTCGAATTAGTGTTCTAGGCATAGACGTCCATATTTTCAGCCTTAACAAGTATTTTAACTAAAACATTGGAACCGTAGAGCCTTAAAATCATTCCTGAAATGGAAACTTACGAATTACCTACTGCTTTACAAGTATATCAGATTTTTTCACAATACTTTATTAAAACCACTATTACGCTACACCACTATTTATTTACTTCATAATACAACAATAATAACAATATAGGATGGGCACATAAATTTGTTTAAATCCATAAAAGGACATTACCTGTACATGGATCAGTTGTAGCTGAAACGTGTGACATTCCAAAAACAAAACAAAAAAAGGAACTTTGTTAAACCGATTTTTGAACTGCCTAAGGTTATTAGAGCTGGGAATCTCGATATGTAAAAGACGATAACTTTTAATGGTTATTTATAATATGTTGTCTTCCTATTGAACGTATCCATTTTGATTTCTTTTCAAAATTTTGTCTATTTCGAAATTGTTTCAAATCTTTGGGTACGTATAGTCAACGCCAAACAAAGTGGCGTGCACGTCATCACGATAAAAATTCCCCGACCTAATGCCTAGGTTTCTATCACAAACAATTGCTCTATTGCAGTTTTATATTAATGTGATATATAAATTGTAAAATGGTCATTACTCTCTTATTATGGTTAATAGTCATATAAACATTGTTATTAAAATATCACATAAGTTGCTTTCTGATAAATTTAGACGCATTATGCGAAATAAAATGTTTTGCAAACGCTCCAATCACTTATCGACATGTAAACGCACTAAACCGATTTCGCAGCGTTGACACATTGTCACCTTGAAACTTATTTAAACTGGGAACTGACATTTGTATTAATTTTGACACTGAATCAATTTGTGGCATTTCAAATCTTTATAAATCCTTTGGCCCCGCATACTGTAAATCAACAACTGTTTGTTTCAAAACAAAATTATTCATTTTACGAGTAGATAAAGGCAATTTTGGTATATAAAGATGCCCAAACAGTTAAATAGTCGGTGTAAGGAACTCGTGGCCTCGTTAATGCTCTACTTTGAGCAAGAAAGGGACAACAACGGGCCTTTGTTGCCTTTAAATGCTGTTCAAGAGGTAGGTTACTAATAATTATATGTAATGTATATTAATAATAGTGAAATTTTATTTCATTTTTTGTAGCGTGTTGTTGCTGCTTTAAAAATTAGTTTAAGGACAGTTAGTCGTATTTCCGAGGGTGTGAAAAGTGATGCAAATTTAGAATCGCCCAAGAAAAAGCGGAGTTATATTAAACGTGTAACCAACACAGCGACATTGGATACAAGTGCCATTCGAGAAGTGATCTATAATATGTATCACAAAAGTAAGATCTTATTATAATAACTTATCAGAAATTTGCATCAATTTGTTAACTAAATTATAATGTCATATTACACATGGTTTCAGAAGAACAAGTTACGATACAAACTTTATGGTCTCGATTAAGAGATAGGGCATTATTTGATGGTAGTGCCACGTCTTTAAGGCGGTTGCTTAGAGATCTTGGATTTAAGTGGCTTAAGGACAATCCGCGACGAGGGCTCATGGAACTACCAAGTATAGCTTTGAAAAGGGTGGAATTTCTAAGGCAATACAATCAAGCCAAGGTTGAGGCCTTATACCAGTT
This sequence comes from Acanthoscelides obtectus, assembly GCA_963669975.1. Taxonomy (NCBI): domain Eukaryota; kingdom Metazoa; phylum Arthropoda; class Insecta; order Coleoptera; family Chrysomelidae; genus Acanthoscelides; species Acanthoscelides obtectus. Next base: position 86,299 of record CAVLJG010003313.1, read on the forward strand.
TGTCTTCCTCGATGAAACTTGGATATTTCAAAATGGGACCATAGGTCGCTCTTGGCAAAATGGAAACAAAAAAAGCGTGAAAGCTATTAAAACAGATGGTAAAAGGTATGTACTTTTACAGAATTTGCACTATAAAATTTAAAACTAATATATTTTAGATACATTATATTACATGCTGGAAATGAAAATGGGTTTATTGAGGGTAGTGAAGCGATATTTTCTTCGAAAACAAAATTGAGCGATTACCATGGAGAGATGAACCAGGACAATTTTTTGAAATGGTTTCAACATCAGTTATTAGAAAAATTGGAGAGTCCATCTATGATTATACTGGATAACGCCCCTTATCACAGCATGATATTGAACAAAGTGCCCAACAATGCATGGACAAAAAAAAAATATCCAAGACTGGTTGACAAATCAAAACATACCATTTTTAAACACAATGTTTAAAACAGAGCTATTGAGTATTGTTGCTCGGTACATAATGCTTCTTAATTATATATATTTTGGTCGACAGTTTATATTTCTTTTGTTTATTCCTATTCTTAAAATAACTGCTTTTTTAGAAACAAACCACCTAAAATATACGTGATTGATGAATTGGCGGAACAACATGGGCACAAAGTTCTTCGTCTGCCTCCTTACCATTGTATATTTAACCCTATTGAGTTAATTTGGGGCATAGCAAAAGGTTACTATAACAGACATATTGGTAGAGATGGTAACAGTGAAAAAGACTGTTTGGATATGTGGAACGAGGCTCTACAAACGGTTGCCCCAGACATGTGGAAAAATAGTGTTCGACATACTGAGCAAGAAATTTTTAAATGGTATGAAAGAGAACGAATTTTGATCGACCAGACATCGAACCTTTAATAATCAACTTTGAGAGTGATGAAGATTCAGATTGAGACAGCGCTGAAGAAAGAAACTCCGACTAACTTTATTGTACAGAAAAAGCTTACACCAGTAGCTTACCTAATTTTAGAATGCATTTTTCTGTATGAATTCTGTAAAATAAATACCATGCATAAAATTTGGAGGACCCCATTTGGATTTTTATTCAGTACCTTTAAGCTATCAATTAAATATGGTAGTTTCATAGTGTCATCTGATCAATAATTGTCATACTTAATGATTATGCAAGTACAGATCTATAATTTGATCGACCAGACATCGAACCTTTAATAATCAACTTTGAGAGTGATGAAGATTCAGATTCAGACAGCGCTGAAGAAAGAAACTCCGACTAACTTTATTGTACAGAAAAAGCTTACACCAGTAGCTTACCTAATTTTAGAATGCATTTTTCTGTATGAATTCTGTAAAATAAATACCATGCATAAAATTTGGAGGACCCCATTTGGATTTTTATTCAGTACCTTTAAGCTATCAATTAAATATGGTAGTTTCATAGTGTCATCTGATCAATAATTGTCATACTTAATGATTATGCAAGTACAGATCTATAATTTTATTATACTATTATTTTTGTTCTCATTTGAGGTTAATATTAAAATTTTATTATTTTACAAAAAGTTTGGCAACAATGTAAATTTTTCAACACACCCACCTTGATGACGTTCACGCCACTTTGTTTGGCGTTGACTATATCCATGTAATTTTGGAGCCAAATAGAGACAAACTCGCTTCATTATGGCCTTGTGAGGTTTAGGGACGTAATTTATATCGAGTATCATAACAATTTGCTGCAAAACAACACTGAAAACATAAAAAAAAAATTGAAAAAAAATTTCACGTACTGCCCTGTCACATGTTTTGTTTGTGAACCACTGCTTGAAGTTGTCACTGTTCGATTAAAAAACACCAGTTTGTTTACCTCTTCCTAAATTTGCAACAATTGGGGCTGTCTAGGTCTTCAACTCTGTTCAACCAGACGGCATTTGCACGATATAAATAAACATATGTAGCACTGATGAAAAGAAACATCAAGGATGACGGCGACGATCTGAGTACACTCGAGGAGTGGGAGGGCAGGGGACAGGGTCGTACAGACTGATTTATTCCATTTTGGAACCTAATATTTCGGGTTATCTTGAAGCTTTGTTATATATATTACTAAAAAAGCATGTCTGATCTATAGTCTCTGTAAAGTCCACACTTTGAGGACACCCTGTATACGCTACTGTCTGATGCTATGGTAAATTCAGTACTGATGATGTCAAATTACTTGTATGTCGCTTCAATTAAACAAGATTTTGCATCTATTGAATGAAATTTCAATGCATCCCCCGCATTAAGCTGTTTATACGCAATGATAACAATACATATAAATAATACCGTAATTGTCCACGATTACCGCAACGCATGTGGTGGCCAAAACCTGTACACTGTATACCGAAAATCGAACGTTGGACAATGGTAAAGTGTTTGTCATGACGATTGATTTTCGGATTTTAAACAAACATTCCTAGCTGACCATGGCTCGCCGTTTGCTCACGGAATTGAACCGACCAAAAAATACAGGAGTTAAATCAACATATCGAACGCTGACTAAACGGAAAAAATAACTCCGGTAATTTGCGTAACACGATAGAAACGATCAAGGTCCATAAGGGTTGCTTTTCCTTCCTGAAAATAACTAAAATTTTGAGGTGATCACATCTACGATTTTTTTCATTCAAATCTTTGTTTCTTTTTATTTTATTTCAAAGCCCAGTGTTCGCAATTTAGGCATGTTTTTCCAAATTTCCCATATAGTACAGTGCAACCAGCTTATAATGGAATGGAATGAAAAAAGCAGCAGAAATAACATATTAAAAGCTTAAAATGTGTTTGCTTAACATGTATTACATAAATAAAGATACATACAAAAAAGTTATAAGTAATTTAGAAATTTGCATTTGTTCACAATCTGATACACATATTACAGGCATACGTACTGTGTAGGCATGTGTAAAAACCGTAAATTATTTGGTAAAAGAGCTAGAAATTTTCACTTGAACAGATTTTTTTCTTGTATAATTATTTAGAACAGCAAGTTGAGTTTTAATTAATTTGGTAAGTGTGGCTGTACTGTCTTCTTCTTGCTGAAAATAACGTTGCAACTTTTTCACGTAATCTAATGCCTCCTTAGTGCTCACTGGAAGCTCTTCTTCATCGTTGTTTTATAGTTCGTCTTCCTGTTTGTTATCAACGGATCCTTCATTAACCAAATTGGAGACTGACAATCTCTGTGTTGCTATTAAATTATGGTCAACATTTACATACTCATTGAATTTGTCTATATTCAGTAAACTATTAATTTTCAGTAAATCACTTGATGGAATTTCATCTTCTGGATTAAAATCGTCTACTATTTCAGTTATGTTTTTCACTAAGCCAGCTTGGCGAAAACAATTACGAATCGTTTCTGGAGTAACCAATTCCCATTCAATAGTAAGCAAATTTATAGCATCTAAAATGGTGACAGCTTTGGTAATGTTGACATCTTCTTGAAGCTCGATAATTTTCATAAACATACCTGTATGTTTCCGATACATTTGTTTAAGACTACAAATGATACCCTGGTCCATTGGTTGCAGAAGTGAAATATTTGGATGAGCGGGGCAGTTATCGACGATTTTTCTTAACGAGTTCAGCATTCCACTTTTTTCAATATTCCTCAAAAATCGATGAAGTCATTCACGCTTTATTATTTCCAACTGAATCGACGGGAATTGTTTTAATATTTATGAAACACATGGGCTTCTTAAATTTCCCTTGAAATAAAAAAAGGTCATCAATTCTTTGCAGTACTGCAATTGAATATCAAAAAATTAGAACATGAATTTCAATTCATTCACTTACCTATTATCAATAGTTTACGTTTTTCAGTACCAGAAGCATTAGCACAAATCATAACAGTTATTCGCTTTTTTGATAGTTTCCCTCCATTGCACTTTACACCTTTTAATTTATGAGTTTTATCTGGTAGCATTCTATAAAATATCATCTGCAATGAATATGTTATCATCTGAATAATCACTGGATATTACAGGCCAAACTCCAGTCATTGGTTACGTTCTTGTCAACTGAAGCTGACTCACCACACATTTTTACGAAAACAATGTTATGTCTTTTCTTAAACCTGTCTAGCCAACCGGAACTACATTTGAAGTAATCTCCCAATCAATTTCCCAAATTCTTCAGCCTTTTCATTTTTAATTTTGTCGCGGTTTTCCAAATATTCGACACAGTGGATTTTTTATAGCCATACATATATTTGCTTGAGATGAACCCTGCTCAATCTCACTAATTATTGTGAATTTTTCGTGTAAAGTGAATGCCCGTTTCGCACTTTTCGACATGTTCATAACTCTAATAAATACAGTATAACACTGGTGGCCAAGTTCGAATGCAAACTACGAAGCCAAACCGCCGTAAACGATTGCATCAGCTAAATCTGCTTCGGGGAAGAATAGCTGGCATATAATGGATCAAAATAGTCCGCAATAAGCGAGGGTCTATTTTAAGCGAGGATTTTACATGCAATTATTTATAGGACCTTAAATTGTGTCCATTATATACGGGTTTCCATTATAAGCAAGTTTATTATAAGTGGATTCCACTGTATTTACTTTTTTTACACCGAAGTAGCCATGCAGGCAGAAGTTTAAATAGGACAACAAAGATCCCAAAGAAATTTTGTTAATCCGAGTTTTGAACTGCCTAAGGTTAGTAGATCTGGGAAAAGCTTCCTCTTGTAGATTATTGCACAATCTCGACACACGCGGGACAAAGGAGCGATCAAATCAGTTCTGGATGTACGAAGTTCGACACGGTCAGGATGGGAGGCCGAAGACAGGCCGGTCTGGCAGGCACATCGCGCGGTGGCATCATGGAGGATAGCTCTGAGGAGCAAAGCCCGTTGGTGTAGCGGTAGAAGACAGCTAGATTTTACATATAAGAAATGTTTGCCTGAATGTTACCTCCCGCATAGTGTAGGGAACCCTTTGAACTGACGGGACTTTGGCGTTGGGGGGGACGTCCATGATGGAGTTGGCAGCAAAGATGCTGGCAAGCACTTCCGCCTTTAGGCTTTGAAAGTCGGTCACAATCGTTCCATCCTGACACGTAAAAGATGGAAGTGCTATGCTGTGTTCAGTTCAGTTTTGTTTTCTAAATGAGCATATGGTCGCAAAACTTCTTACTTCAAAATTTATAATAAATCATCATATCAATACACAACTATAATTGGTGTTTTTTTGCCGTGCATTATCGTATGAATTTCATATCTACAGGGTTGCCCATCCATGTGTGGACGGAATATTACTCATACACAAATACATTTTGGGAAAATCAATTTATGGGATGTACATGCACATGACATTTGAGGGCACATTTCTGAAATATTGGCCATTATACAGGGTGTCCCAATTTCGACCTACATACCTGTATCAAAGTTGTGATTTTATTGCATATTTGGATAAAACAATTCAAAAGAAGAGAATTGATACAACATACTATTGTGTTTTGTCTAGAAAAACCCCCCTTTTCGGCAACCCCTCAGTCCGCCATTTTGAAATTTGGAGTGCTGAATTTTGTATCAAAAAAAACTTACACACCTCACCTTTTTTCTTATTTGTTACTTTTTAAATTTTAATTTTTGCTCATACAGGGTGGTCAAAAACGCAAATTGTAGTTTTCTCCCTGTCTATTGGTGCAAGTTTGGATTCAATTTTTTATAAGCTTTTTTTGATACTAGACACATAAGGGTTTTTACGGCTATTTTTTCGGTTATTAGCACGTCTTTTATGGAACGGCTTAATTCCCTTAAATATCGCATCATCCTTGGAAACAAATAAATTGTTGATGACTTACAAACTGTCAAAATTAGCTTTGTGAGCATTATAATAAAAAAGTGTTTAAAAATGAATTTTTCCAAAGAAGAAATGGTGAATATGGTGCTCGTTTTGGCCGAAGCCCAAAGAAATATACTAAGTGACATATAAATCCGAACACCCAGTTTAAATGGTTTTATTTTAATAAAAGTTGGTGAATGTATTTATCTTACTGTAAATAACAAGTGAAAAAAATTTCAGCCTTATCAGTTGGACATTCCGGTATTTATACTGTTTTTTTTAATTCACTAACGCTCTAAAAATGAATATTTCAGCCGCAGTAAAGAATCATCGTTGGCGGATTTTGGTTCTTGACATCCTTTACGTTCGGTTACGATGCCTAGAGTAGATAGGGGCCGTATAGTGGGACTTTGGGACGCTGGACTTTCTTTTCGGGCAGTTGCAGTTAGAGTGCAAAGAAGTGTAGACACTGTGGTTAGGTGTTGTCAGGCATGGCTTCGAGAAGGCCGTACGCAAAGAGCAAGGGGCACTGGACGCCGCCGTAGAACAACAGACCGTGAAGATCGCCGCCTAAGATTATTGGCCTTAAGGGACCGTTTCTCCACTTCCAGGTCCATTGCAAATGAATGGTTTGCAGAACACGAAAGACCTATTGGCATGCGAAGTGTTTACCGACGAATGAGAAGTTTTGGCTTGTTTTCATACCGGCCACACTGGGTCCTCCCTTTAACTCGAGAACACCGACGTAATCGCCTTGAGTGGTGCAGACAACGGTCACTCTGGGATCAGGAATGGAACAGTATTGTCTTTAGTGACGAGTCTCGATTTTATTTAGGCATGCACGATGGTCGTGCCAGGGTTAGAAGGCGACGTGGTGAAAGGAGGAATCCATAGTTTTTTGTTGAAAGACATGTTCATCACACTGTTGGAGTTATGGTTTGGGGTGCTATAGCTTATGGTTCCAGGTCACCTTTAATCTTCATCAGAGGTAACATGAACGCGCAGCGTTATATCCACGAAGTTCTAGAACCCCATCTTTTACCCTATCTTGACACCCTGGCAGATCTAACTTTCCAACAAGATAATGCCCGACCACATGTTGCAAGAGTCACAATAGACTTCTTTCAACATAATGATGTCACATTGTTACCATGGCCACCAAGATCTCGCGACTTATCCCCAATTGAGCACGTGTGGGATATGATGGGTAGGAGATTGCTCAGTTTGCAACGTCCTCCTCAGACTCTAGAAGCACTTCGAGAGGAGTTGGTGGTTGCCTGGAATGAGATACCACAGGAGGACATCAGAAGCATGTCTAGGCGCGTTGGAGAATGCGTAGCACATCAGGGTGCATCCACACATTATTAAAAGTCAAAGGGCTTTAAAGCAGTGCAATCATTTTGAAATTTTTATCATTTACTTGTTATGCTTCATTAAGTACTTATACAAAATTTCATTAAAATAAAACCATTTAAACTGGGTGTTCGGATTTATATGTCACTTAGTATAGTTTCCTAGCATCTCGCATTTATAAGCAACGGTACCCTAATATGCGACATCCAAGGCCGGAAACATTTTCCACACGACGAGAACGTTTTGAATCAAGTGGAGCAGTGAAATATAGTAAAAAATTTATAAATAATCCAAGTGTCACCAATGAGGCGAATCAGTTGGAGGAGGTTCTATTAAAGTTGCAGGAAAATCCCCATTTAGGTGCACGGCAAATTGGTGCAGAAACTGATATATGCAGAACTTCTGTCCAAAGGATTATTCACAAGCATGGGTACCATCCATATCAGCTATGCTTGCATTAAGGCCTTTGTCCTCAGGATTTCGCAGCTGGAATGGAGTTTAGTAGAATAATGCTAAATAAAGTGAGTGAAGACACTACTTTAATGGATAAGGTTCTTTTTAGCGATGAGGCAACTTTTTTTAACAGCATAGGTGTTGTCAACAGACATAACATGCACTATTATGCGACGAAAAACCCTTACTAGGTTAGGCAACTAGATTTACAAAATAAATGGAGCAGACAAGTTTTTGGAGGATGTCAACCTGCAAACTCGGATGCATATGTACTTCCAACATGCCAGCGCACCTGCGGATTATCATAGTCGTGTGCGTAACTATTTGGACACCTGGAGTAGCAGTCGTTGGATCGGTCGTGATGGGCCTATGTCTTGGCCTCCTAGATCACCAGATATGACACCGATAGACTTCTTTCTATGGGGCTACGTTAAGCAAGAGGTTTATAGATATCCACCATCTAGCCCGGAAAATATTAAGGAAAGGATTAAGGCTGCTTTTCTGAACATAAGGAACACATGCTGAATGATGTGCAACGGTTGATTGTTTTCAGTTTTTACGTCAAATCTGTACTCTTAGTGGCAATATGGAACTAGCCCACTGTTTGTCTTTTATTTCCATGGATGATGTGATTTTTGTCCTTAATTTTGGTGTCTTCTATTAAAAGCTTAATAACTCAAAATCTGAATCACACCTTATACCAAAAAAAACTTATAAAAAATTGAATCCAAACTTGCACAAATATACAGGGTGATGCATTTTAAATTTTTGAGAAAAAGTACAATTCGCGTTTTTGACCACTCTGTATGAGCAAAAATGAAAATTTGAAAAAGTAACAAAATTCAGCACTCCAAATTTCAAGATGGCGGATTGAGGGGTTGCCGAAGTTGACGGTTTTTCTGTACAAAACACCTTACATCTCAGTAGCTGGTTACAAACACCCCGTAGTATGCTATATCAGTCTTCTTCTTTTGAAATGGCTTATCCAAATATGCAATAAAATTTGAATTGTCTTAAGGGCCGAAAGACCCCTTTGTGGACTCAGATCGTTTCCAGTCGCGTCATCTTTGCTACTTGCTATCTTGTTGCGGAGTTCGGAAGGTTGAGTTGGAACTCTTTACACATTAAATATATTCCTATACTTATTTAAAAATATATATGACATGAATCTTACACATAGGTAATTTGGAGCGCTGAGTTCGAATATGGTCGATAAAAAATCGTGAGTGTTAGCGCGAAAATACGTTGGATTTTAAAATACTCACTAGATTTAAACGAATCGTCGGCCCTATCACAAATACTACTTGCATTGATATTGACGTACTCGTTGGGTGACCGAGGCCTAAAGATACGGAGATACGGTGTTGCACTCGAAGTTCGGAACGAAAAGCGGTGAAGTTTCATCATACTGTCGTGCTCTACAACGAGTGGGAGCTGTGCGCTAGAAGTTTTGTTGCTTTGTTATACGCTGTTAGGATTTCGGAATGAAACGCCAGCGATGCTAATTTGTCTGAAGTTGCCAACCTCTGACTAGACTAACAGTGTAACTGGTTGGGAAGTTCAAGTCGAGAAACTTCTCCGTATCACCAGTTTTCGTACTTGCTAATCGACTAGTTACACGCAACAGTCGTTATTAAGGGTGGCTTAAGACAGATACATAACACATCGCGTGAACTCATGCGGCTATTCCAGAAACTTGGAAAACTCTTCCAAGTTTTTCTCTTAGCTTTAATAACTGTTTTTCCTCAAACCTCTACGATGGCAGTACCTCGCATTTTTAGTGGACCACCCTGTACATGTTCGTAACTGACTTTTTCTCAGAGGATTTGAATTACGCTCAACTTAATCGGCTTGTCACTGAATATCTGAGATGCGGGTTCAAACCCCGTCACCATCCATGTTCCTGCTTCTCAAGTTGTTGTTTGAAAAAATATGTTCGCTCTTATGGGTGCGTTTATTCGCAAAATCGTAGGTCTACAGGGTGTAAACGTTATGGTAGTCATATTGAAATGGGTAATAGGGGGGTCAAAACAAGTCAAAAAGTTCATATGACCCATGGTCCAAAAGTCAATATTTTTGTCTAAATGGCTTTATAGTTTACAACTTTAAGGGTCGATTTCACCAACATTATTATTATGGACCAATAGGAAAATACCTTATCGAAATGCAATTTGACGGAAGCTGTCAAAGGTCTCAGAATATCAGTGATTTCTATTAAAATGTTGAATAAAATCGTGAAAATTCGACTGTATTATCAACAAGACCACTTTTTGATTCCAACATGATGCTTTTGTACAGAGAAAACAGGACAACTTTCATGTATTTTGATTTATGTTATAGGTGTACATTTGACCATCCGTTATCCCCTCAGCGAATGGGAATGGGAGAAATAATATGTCGATTTTCTAGCTGTTAAATTTGGCAGCAGGTTTGGTCGTTTATTAATTCATGGCAATCTCGAAATTTGTTAAGTTCAATATACTGTGTGTATATGTGATCATTATAGCTATAGTGGATACCAAATAAAACCCGATGCACGTCATCGATCTGGAGCTGTGGGCTGTTGCCAGAATTTGCACATTTTCTTTTAAGCAAATAAATTTAATAAAATAAATTGTTTATACAGGGTGTTCCATAATTATTGCGACAAAATGATTGGGGTTGTAGAGGGCATCAAAATGAACAATTTTGCCTTATACACCCATGTTCGGAAATATGCCGTTTGGGCTGCAGCAAAAAAAGATCAGTTTCTTGAAACAGCTCACCTACAGTAATTGCTCAAAGTGTCCTCCACCTTGCTCAATACACAGCTGTGTTCGATTGTTCAATGATCGGCGAACTCTGTGGCATACCCCCGGTATGTCCTGAACATGTGCGGACGCGGCCATCACTCTTCCCAGTAGCTCTTGTTGGTTGGGAACAGGAGTTTCGTACACTAAAGCTTTCAGATGGCCCCAGAGAAAATAATCCAGTGGGGTCAGGTCGGGTGACCGCGCAGGCCAAGGCACAGGGCCACCTCGGCCTATCCACCTATTTGGAAATTTGTCATCCAAATACTGCCGCACTCGTAAAGAAAAGTGGGCTGGAGCGCCATCGTGTTGAAACCAAATGTTGGCTCTTATGTTCAGTGGCACATTTTCTAATAGTTCCGGTAGCACATGCTGTAATAATCGACCATAAGCATGCCCATCCAAACGTGGTGGAAGCAAATATGGCCCGATGATATGCTCGTCCACAATGCCGCACCAGATGTTAATTGAGAACTGATGTTGGTCTCTATGGATGGCTATGGCATGAGGGTTTTCTTTATCCCAAATGTGACTGATACGGCTATTAAAATAACCGTCCTTTGTAAAACAGGACTCGTCAGTGAACAAAACGTAGCGACCAAAGTTTGGTTGCCTCAACTCCTGCTGCAGCCACCAACGACAAAAACGTCGACGCGGCAGATAGTCTTCTGGACCCATGGCTTGGACTTTTAAAAGGTGGTATGGGTGTAGTTGCTGGTCATGGAGAAGCCGCCAAACTCCCATATCATGTGCAATAGCACGCACGCTTGTACGCGGATTGGCCTCTACATGATGCAGAATCGCTTCCTCAAATTCTACTGTGCGCCTCGTGAAGGGCCGCCCGGCTCCCGCGAGGTGTCTGATGCTGCCACTGACACGAAGACGTCCATGAATCCTTGCAAAAATGGCGTGATGCGGATGAGGACGTTCTGGAAACCGTTGGGCGTAGATTCGCGAGGCTCTTCTTCCGTTACCACCAGCTTCTCCGTAAATTAAATGCATATCCGCAAGTTCCGCATACGAATAACGCTGCATTTTAACAATAAGGTACTGTTATTTACTATCTAGTTTGACGCACCACTCAGATAAATTAAATGAATCGGTGTGGAGAATTTACGATAACAAAAATGTAAATACAGCAGGCTTTTTTTACAAACCGGCGAGACCATGAAATGTGCTAGACGAACATTTTGCAGCTGGTGAATTTTTTGTTTCTCCTATGAGCTCTTAAGGTAAAATTAGCGGTAGTGCTCAAACGGCATATTTACGAACAGGGGTTTATAAGGCAAAATTGCATATTTTTATGACCTCTACAACCCCTATCATTTTGTCGCAATAATTATGGAACACCCTGTATATACCTACCATTTACTATAATACCATTATATTAAAAATAAATAAATTTGTTGTAAAATTAAATTCCTTTCTGAATAAAAACACCTGATTTGGTAGATATTCAAAAACACAAAATATTTAAAGAACATAAATTGTTTTCTCGTATTTTAATTAATTTGATTATTTATTTATGATATGGAACTGCAACACTTTTTCAATTCACATCAAAGAGAAGAAAGAACTCGGGTGATGCGATGTTACACAATACCGGCAACTAGCGGCAAGGAGTACTCTTTATCGAGCCTGATATTAACCGCATGGTATGGTTCAGTTGTATATCAATTCCGGAGTTTGATTACATTATACAGAATATATTTTTATGTTTTAACTATTCTGAATCACTGGAATCAGTAGAGTCATCGTTAACATGGATAATAAGGGGAAGAATTTCCTGTCTATCCATTACTTGTTCCCTTCTATACTATTTCATAATTATCTCCTCTGTATGTCTAATGGAGTTCTTCCACATATCAGGGGTAATAGTTTGGAGTGCCTCTTGCCACATTTTTAGGCAGTCATTTTCAGTTTGGCCATCTCTTCCAATATGCCGATTATAGTAATTTTTTGCAATCCCCCAAATTGGCTCAATTGGGTTAAAAATGCAGTGGTATGGAGGTAACCGTAAAACTTTATGTCCATATTGTTCTGCCAAGTTATCGACCACATACATTTTGGTTGGTTTATTCCTAAAAAAAAATAAATAGGAACAAAATGCATAAAGATTGGGTATTCTGCTCAATGTGCAACAATCGTTAGAAGTTCAGATTTGAATGCTTCATGTGGATACTGTATTTTTTATTCAGTTAACCAATTCTGAATTTCAGCCTTTCTCCATAAGCTATTGGGAGTTTTTACTAATAACATGCTATGGTATGATGCATTATCCATAACAATCACAGAGGGTTGGGTCAAGCTTATTAGTAATTGATTTTCAAACCAATATAAAAAGTTTTGCTGGTTCATTTCACCATGGTAATCATTAAGCTGGGTTTTCGATGAAAATATGAGCGACGCACCTTCAACAAATCCATTTTCATTGCCAGCGTGAAATATGATATACCTACAAATGCATTTCATTTTTATATAGAGCTTATTTTTCTATACATTTGAAAGCCCACCTTTTTCCATCAACTTTGGTACTCCTAACACTTCGCTTGTCATTATCTTGCCATAACGGTGAACGGTGCCATTTTGGAAAATCCAAGTCTCATCTAAGAAGACAAACTGATAAATAGCCTCTTGTTTATTTTGTACGTATGATCTCAAAAAACTAACACGTTGTTTAGCCCTCGTTTGGGGTTATCTTTCTCCCATTTGAAGCCTATTTCTTCTAATAGTCTGCTTAACGACATACGACTGCCCTCAAATAATTGCTTAGCTTTTAATTGCTCCCACAAGCCAGACAGTGTTACATGTTGTTCTACAAAAAAACAATTATACATTCTCTAATTCAAAATATGTTTGTTGGGTAACTTACTGTTTTCATACATGTTGTAAATAGTATTACGAATACGGTTAATGAATTTCTTCAAAGCAATCAAAACAGTATGTCGTCCCCATCCTAAAACTCCGATATGTGTAAAACATGTTAATCCCTACATCTCCGAGGTGCATAATGCAATTACTGTAGACATAGACCTAAAATTATTAGTAATTACTGAAAAATAACGTCGGGCTCATGCACGACTTAACGTAACCGAATTTAAGGATCAGCTGTTTCTACACCAGTGTCCTCCACATGTTGCGCCGCCAGATGGTAACTAGCTAGTGATTTCCAGTGGTGGTCAAACATTTTGGTGACGTCACAGCCATTTTTTGACATGATTCGGGTGGTTTCGGAACTCGTCTTATCCTTGGATAGCCCTTTCTATACTGTTCTATGCTCGTATTGACGTAATTATAATAATTCTGTGGTGTCTCGTGTTCCACGACGATTTACGGTCAAAGCCAGGCGGTGAATCATCTATTGTTTTTGTTTGAGTTGTTGACGAATTTGCGGTAGAGATTTGTTTTGGTGTTCGTCTTCGGGTGTGTTTTTCTGCCTTGGACTTGTTTTTGTGCGATTAATTTAGGATGGCCATGCCTAGAGCAAAAAAAAAACGAGAGCCGCGCTGGTATCAACTCCTGACCGTGGTGAAGAGATACCTGCAGAAGGCACCTGAACGCAATCGGACATCGCCAGAGGAGCGCCTAATGATGACGTCGTGTACACGTTAAATCTGCACGAACCCCTAAATACGTGGTTATGTTGAATGTACCATCACCGCTGGTGCGACTGATTATACACTGAAATTAAAACAAAAAACTGCAACTGCAATTGTATGTATGAATGTTGAAACTGTTGAACAGTTTCGGACTAGTGGGGTTAAAATATCGTTGAGGAACTGGAAAGAAGTGTATGAATGTGTTGAAATGCAACACCTAACAAAAATTTCAGTGAAAAGGCTTTTTCAAGTAAGGGTTTGGATGTGCAAGTTTGCAAATATAGGATAAACTATAAGCACACAGTAGGTGATATAATCGCATATGGATTACAAAAGTTGCAGTAAACATGGAAAAACCTTCAGCTAATCTGAAAAATAGATTTTACTGAGACATCAAGCATTTTTAAAAATGTTGGCTCAGTTTTACACAATTTCATAATATTTAATAAACTGAAAAGATTTCAATGGCAAGCTGTCACTTCATATTTTACAGTGTTTTGTTTTGAATACTTGCTATTTGCTGCCAAAAATTTGACGGAGAGATCTTGAGACTGATTGGGTATATTTAACGGACTGTTTGGTACTCGTACCCTATTGGTGCAGAATAATGATTTGTTAAATTGTGAAATCCACCCTAAGTGCATTATATCGACCGCAATCACCACAATCTTACTAATTTTTGTAATCTAATCTAAAACGTTTTTAAATTGGGTAATTAACAAATTACAAAAGTTGTAGGATGTACCATTCTCTTCAGCCCATTGTAAACCTAGCTCAAAGGCGTTAATTGCAGTTGCAATCACGTCGTCGTTATTTTCCTGATTGTTTGTTGTATAATTAGAAACCTCTTTTATAACCTCTTCGTCAGACATTTCATATAAAATATTTTCCTCTTTATCGATTCCACGGCACCTGATTTCCAAATCTTCCGGACTTATCTGTGTTTCAGTAGCGACTTGTTCTATAACTTCCGAAGTAACACTGATTTGTGGAACGTTGCTAGGAGTGGTGACTATTTCTGGCCATAACTTTTTCCAAGACGATTTAATAGTTGATGACGGTAACGCATTCCACGACTGACAAAGAGCAAAAACCAAGTCTTTCATATTAAATTCTTTTAAAGTTTTTTCTATTGGTTGGTCTTTTGATACGGCTCTCAGTAGTAAGTTTTCCTTATAGTCTTGCTTGACAAACTGAATGATATTCTGGTCCATTGGTTGAATCAGTGCAGTGAAATTTGGCGGAAGAAACATCGCAGTGATGCATTTATCCTCAGTTGTTAGTTCTTCCTCAGACGGATGACCGGGAGCGTTATCAAGAAGCAACATCGCTTTTTGAGGCAAATTATAATCTTTTAACCATTTTCTAACTTTTGTCATCCATGCACTTTTTTGTTCGTAATAGTGTACAAGTAAATCAATGTTTTTGAAAGCTCGTGGTTTATTAGATTTCCCAATGACCATCATCTTAAGCGCGTGTGTGCCCGCAGCGTTAGCACATGGTAGTATGGTTACACGCTCTTTACTTACTTTCCGTCCAGGTATGGTTTTTTGTTACAAGAAACGGAAATTTTGTTAGGCATTACACGCCTAAAAAGCCCTGATTCGTCTGCATTGTACACCTGTGACGGGTCAAGATTTAAATCGTTCACCTTTTGCAAAAATTAAAGGGCTCTATGCAGGTGGCATCGTTGAAAAGTTTTTCTCCTGAAATAGTCATTAAACGTATCCCATGATGACTTTTAAAACGTTCTAGCCATCCTTTGCTGGCCACAAGATCATCTTTTTTTGTTATTTCCTTATAAAAAAACTTAGCGTTCATGGCCAACATGGGTCCTGAAATTGGTGCATGCCTATTTCTTTTCTGAAGAAACCACATGTACAAAGCTTCTTCCACTTCTGGATGTTCAACTTTCTTGAGTGTCTGTCTCTTGCCTGGCCCGCAGTCAGTAGTTGACACGAACTTCTTGATCTTCTCGTGGTTTCTTTTAATGACATAAATTGTAGATCGGCTTACGCCGTATTCACTTGCTAAACTACTGAAAGTTTCATTGCGATTTAAGCGGTCTAAAATATCACATTTTTCTTTAATTGTCAATGTTTTGTGCTTTCGCTTCTGAGTTTGTGATGACATTACTAGGTACTATACTTATTACATAATGAATAAATAGTAAACAATGAACGCCCGTTAGGCCGTACCGCTATCACAAGTAGTCAAATTCAAACTAAGTAAAACAATGCTTACGCGTCGAGCACGATAGCGGTGGCGCGTACAAGTTGTAACCTGTTCAAACCTGCGTGATCTACATTAACGAAGATTGTCAAATACGTATGTATGTAATACATATTCAAAGACGAGGAGTAAGGAGGACGTTATATTCGATTTAGTGTTTTCGGGGTCGGTGATATTCAAAGCAAATATATCATTTGATCAATACAAACTTGCCGAATAGCGATACCTTAAATAGGAAACTTTATAAAAGGCAGATATTTCTACTGTTTATGATTGTGTTTCTTATTTCTCCATATCATTTCTTAGACCTGAACTACGGATTTCCGCGGCGGAAAGTTATTCGAAACCTAGGAAAGTGCCTTATAAATTATATTAAATCCTCTCCTCATGACAGCAGGCTATATTTCATCGAAACTAGTCTTTTGATATATCGCATTGTTGTGGGAAATACAAACGGAACGAATGATGCTCCAAAGGAGCGAGGTTTCCATGATGCATTTATGCATCGTTCCACATTGGGGAATGCTCTACCTGAACCATCAATTAAATCAAGATGGATGACCTGGATTGGTTTGGAAATTGTTCCCTGCGGATGTACCATTCGTGAATTATTTTGATACCATCAACGTTTGTCGTGTATAATCGAGATCGAGAGATGTGATAGTTTAGTTCTTGCTTTCGCTTTAGAAGAATTTGTCTAGCGAAAACAATCCATTCGGGTTTGCAGTGCGTCCACGTTTAAGCAGTTGTGGTGACGTCATTCCTGCTATCTGTCATCACTCAAGTCATCGCTGAAATCGGAGATCTGGTATTGGGCACCTCTGTGATAGATGTCTGAAGTCTAAAGATTTTCATTCACTTTTATAATCAACTAGCTGACCTTTCAGACGCGGTCCTGTCTTAGCTATGAACTGTGATGAATAATGAATAATAAAAGGTTAAATATACCTATGGAATATAGGTAACTGTATAGCGGAGTGTTTGTACCGCCATGTGGCTAGCAAAATACGTTAGCAGCACTGTCATTCCCCCATCAACTTATCTTGAAAGTAGGCATACAATTATGTGGAATGAATTTTGTTGTGCCAAATGACGTCATTCGAGAGAAATTATTGTATTAATTAAGCATTTATTTAGCATAAGAGCTACATATAAGTACACGTTTATCTTATCACAATCATAGAAATAGAAAAAAACATTGTGTCTTTATATGCAAAAATTAAATAAAAAGTGTAATACTTCACAAAACAAAAAGAACCGAAAAAAAACCTACAAACCCTAATTTAAAAATACTACTACGAATACAAATACGAGGTGTACTGATAATATTAGATTAAAAACCAGACAGGGATAAAACTTAACGTAGTAAAATTTAAAAAAAAACAAAATAGTTATAAATAAAATTGTACAAATAAAGTAGGTAAAATCGGGTTAAAATGTGCAAAATTAAAATAAACAGAATACAACTAATTACTAGCACTTATCTAAAACAAATTTTCTTAGGAGCCGTTTGAACTGGTTTAGGTTATCACCGTTTTTTATTATCACACATTGCTGGATATGAGTCAAAAAATGTATAGAATCTGGTCCATTTCTGGAAACTAATAAATGTAGTGGCTCTGGTGGTGATACCGATGGAGTCAATTTGATCTTCCCACTGACGCAACAAAATCCAGGGGATTCATTTTTAAACTTGAAAGCCTTGCAATATGGACTCACAATGTTTATTGGTCCAATAGCAGCGATTTGTTGTGAACGCTGATCGATTGCCACGTCATAATTGAACGCAGCTCGATTGGGATTAAATGCGACACTTGTACGTTGGTGAATTTCAGTCCTCATCAACTTCATTTCTCGCTTTCCGTTGCTACTCAGTTTGACTTCTTCGTGTATATCTTTGACTTGCAGCATTGCGAATTCTGCGACCTGGATTGGTACGTCTAAATGGTGGCATTTTAAAGAATCACAATTTTAATTATTTTTGAACAAATACCTCTCGAAAAACTCACTGAACAAACTGAAAACTGGATAAAAGGTCTAACTGAATGGACTGTGCACTACTAATTAAATAAAACGTTTTTTGATACACACTGTTAAAAGAAACGTATTTTCATCCGCCATTTTTATTCCTACAGATAACTGGCAAAGATAACATTAAGGCAACACAGCAGTTTCTTTTGAAGGGTCCATCACAAAGTACGGATGGTAAAGAAATGTAAGACCAAAAACGAAAGCACCATGGTGTCATAAGCAATTTTCTCTCACATAGCTAACTGTCAATAGCTGTTCGAATAAAGATGGCAGGGGCTGTCTCTTTTGGTACTTGAGATTTTTCTGTCAAACGCGCGTAGCTTAAATAATCATTAGGTTTTCAATGATTTCAGAATTTTCTGCGCAATTTTCTTGATTTTTTTCCGTAAGAATCTTCTATACAGCATTAGGAAACTTTAAAAAAAAGATGAATTAAATCGGTAAAGTCGTCCTCAAGTTATGGCGTGACCACGCGAAATAGGGATTCATTTATATACAGGGTGTCCGCAAAGTTGGGGTTTTCCTTTACATGACGTGTAGATCTTGAAAACATAAGCAATTTTTCTTAGTACCATATACACCAATGTCTTAAGGGAACCGAGATAAAGAGCTCTGCAACATCAAACATATCTGAATACCGTCCTGTAGCCGCGACATCACCGACTGGTACAAGGTCACTGGCTCAACTCGACGACAGAATTGGGTCGGGGTCAGTGTGTCAGGTCAGTATGCAACCTTCAACCGACGGTTACGGTCACGCGTGTAGAGGTAATCGCGTAGACGAGAATCCCTCAACAAGCACTAGAGACGAGGCTAGAGAAGTGCAAGTATCAAAAACTAAAGTGTGGCAAACGCTGCGTGAAGAGGGGCTGTATCCGTTTCACGTCCAACGTGTACAAGCCCTTCAACCTGACGATTTTCCAGCAAGAGTGCAGTTTTGTGAGTGGTTGTTGCATCATCATGACAATAATCCGGACTTTTTGAAGTGCGTATTGGTGACAGACGAATCTACGTTCACGCGTAATGGTTGGTCCGTAGAAAATCCGCACGCTGTCCGTCGGGCACATTTTCAACAAACATTTTCGGTGAATCTTTGGGCTGGCATGGTGAACGGTATGCTCATTGGACCATTTATTCTCCCCAATCGATTGGACGGGATGCAATACCTAGACTTTTTACGCAACATTTTGCCTTCCTTGTTAGAAGATGTGCCATTAAGTGTAAGACAATCAATGTGGTTTCTGCGTCTGCTCGGTAGCGCATCAGCTGATTTCATTTTCTGTTGGAGCGGTATGATGTTGGGCAGAGACGTACTTAGCCCTTCTCGTCAACTGGAGAGTGAGCACTTTTTCCTTTATTTTTTTTACTTGGTTGTCCTCGTTTCACTACACATTACCTTTGTTATTTCAAGGGTAGTTGTTTCTGAAAGGAAAACCTCAACTTTACGGACACCCTATATATATATATATATATATATAGTAGGAAAATAATGGGCAAAATCCGCAAAAAGGAGGAAAGTGGATTCGAGCATAAAATAGGATAGGTAACCCGAGCGATACGTATTTCTGCTGGTTGGCTTCATCAGGCCCGAAATGAATGCACATATGAAACTACAAAAGTAGATACACATGCCCACACATCCGGATACGGGTGTAACCTGAGGAAACGAAGTTGGAGGAAAAAAAAAACGACACACGAAGTCCACAACAAGAGCCAACCTACACATTGTAGTATAAAATGGCTATACGACCTCTAATTTTCAAGGAGACGTCTAACCACCACCACGCGGCCGGTTATAGCCACTTGCTGTGGTACTTCGTTTCCTCAGGTTACACCCGTATCCAAATGTGTGGGCATGTGTATCTACTTTTGTAGTTTCATATGTGCATTCATTTCGGGCCTGATGAAGCCAACCAGCAGAAATACGTATCGCTCGGATTACCTATCCTATTTTCTGCTGGAATCCACTTTCCTCCTTTTTGCGGATTTTGCCCATTATTTTCCTACTTGTTGTTATATACATTTCTCCGCATGATCATATTCTCTATATATATATATATACGACCCCCTTCCCACTTCAGTTGGCCCAACTATTAAAATCTTTTTTATCAAACACAAATAATAAAAATGTAGCAGGGTGTTATAGGTTTAAAATATTAACAATGAATATTTTGATAATATACGTATATAGTAGAAAACACCAACTTTATCACTCCCTAATTAAATTTGCAGCATAAAAATAACACCAACCATCAACCTATTTTCATTTCAATGCAAAATAAATCTATAACGCATAGGTGGCTGTGAAAAATAAAAGCCATGACAATTGTTTTTATTAATCACAGCTGTCAGAATACGTTTAAAATAGTTTTGGGTAGTTAAGGTTTTCAAAATGGGTAGAGGAAAGGTTATTAGTGAGAAAATTCGGTTACCGATAATTAAATTTTTTAATTCTGGGAAATCAAACTCAGAAATTGCAACTTTGTTAGACTTATCGCGGTACAGTGTGAGAAACATTGTTAGAAGATATAACGTAACTGGTTCAGTTAATATTAAGCCACGATATGTGAAAAAAAGTAATATCACAAATGCCGACCGAAGAGCATTAAGAAGAGTACTTGCAAGGTAAGTTTTCTTATAAAAAAAGTGAAGTAAAAACCCTAAAGAGGCACAACTTGTTTATAGGCCAAAGAAAAGCCACTATTAACTCCACTGCAAAAAAAAATCGGCTTAGATGGGCTAAAGAACATGGACAATGGACACCTCAACAATGGTGTGCAATACAATGGAGTGATGAGGCCCGATTCGAAGTTTGTGTTGGTGACAGTCGCCGTAGAGTTATTCGCAAAAAAATTAAGCATTCCATGTGGGCTGTCTGAAAAGAAAAGTGAAATTTCCAGCATCCATTATGGTCTGGGGCAGTATGTCATCAAAAGTAGTAGGAAAACTTCATTTTATTGATGGAAATGTGGATACAAACAAATATTTGGCAATTTTAGAAGAATCGCTTTTACCAGTGATGGAAGAATGTTTGACATCCGGCCAAGATTTTGTGTTTCAGCAAGACGGTGCAGCGTGCCATACCTCAAAAAAGGCTATAAAATGGATGGAAGAATATAATTTACCATTTTTGAAATGGGTTTCTAGCAGTCCAGATCTGTCACCTATTGAAACTTTGTGGCACGAGATGAAAAAGGCTCTACGACAACATCCTGCTCGTACAATCACCGAACTGAGACAAAAGCTTCAAGAAATATGGGATTGTTTTACACCAAATTTTTGCCAAAACTTGGTAAACACTATGCCCCAAAGAATTTCAGCCGTGATAAAAAATAAAGGTGATGTTACCAATGGTAATCTTTCAGTTGTTGCTTTTTTAACTTCGCGCATTTATTCGTACATTGTTTATTTGTTTAGATGTTCTATTAGTTATAGGTCTAAGTGATTTCAAATATGTATTTTTTACGACTAGAGTGTATCTAAAATGTTTTTGAGAAAATAAATTGTTTTAGAAGCAAATAGTTTCGTCATGTTTAGTTTATAAAGGCATATTTTGGTACAAATCTTGAAGTGGGCCAACTGAAGTGGGAAGGGGCGAGGATAGGGTCAAGCAGACACTTTAAATTTCTCACATCCGTAGGAGTACTACTTAATAATCACAAAAAATTGAAGTGGACTGGTCAGGTAATTTTTGAGAATTTCTAATTGATAACCCAAAAGAGTGTCTGCCTTCACTACAAGGTTATTGAGAAATATACAAGGTTCGTTCTAAGGGCATTTTATAGCAAAATACACGAGCTTACCTTGCCGGTATGAATCACAAACCATTTCGAAAGGATGAATGCTAATTTTATGCGAAAAGTAAGACGTTACGTTTTTTTTCTTATAAACCCTTTTAAATACCCTCGATCGAACTTGCATCAATCAAACTTTGCAATTATTTCGCAAACCAGGAGAATTTTCCTTTAATCTGATTAGACTATCACATCAGAGCCAAACCATGATAGCTGACGCATTACGACCTTCAGGGAACACACACTACTACTCGTCGTTGCTTCTCAAGGCGGTCCGGAAGACCTTAGCCTTTAGGTCATAGTCACTGTAATATCAGTGTCTGTCGTCAGTCGGTCAGGTCTAGGAAAACCCACCTTGTCACAAAAAAACCTATATAATGTCAAAAAAGCGACATTATGTCACTTTTCTCTGCCGAGTAATTTTGTGATTGTTAGATAAAATGTAACTATTTCTGTTATACTCCTTTTAACATATTTTTTAACTGTTGTTCCCCATAAACAATATTGTAATAAATTTACCTATTTCGGGCTTTTACGTGCTTTTACGTTTAACACAACTTGATTTCAGGATGATTAACTTTTTTCTGTCTAAAAATGTATCTATTGGTACTGCAAGGTACCTCGGTCATTCCTCTGCCTAGCGAAGCATTTCCGGTGAATTATATTACTTGCAATACCTAACAAGTTTTTAGTAACTATATATCATACAGTATGATCTTACCGTACTACAATACTATTGCCTTATCTCTATAAAAGGAGAAATACATAAGTCTACTTTTCTCTCGTATAAATACCAACCCAGCATTAACAGCGATGCATACTTAGGAAATTGCCAGAGGACGGGATGCAATTCCATGGATAACTGTAAGCCGAACATTAATATCTGCCATCTTGCTTTAGCGTCCTGCAGTCTGTTTGCCGCCCGTCGTCTCCGAAGTCGGAATCCTTCACTACGTTGCTACGTTTCTCTCAGATCATTTAACATAGCCTCAATTAAAGGGATCGGGCTATGTGGTGCAACCTCGACTCGCCGACGTGGATAAATTATGTTTGCAGTCGCGCGCTGGGTGGCAAACTGTAGTTGTTGCCGCAGTCCATGGGTCTTGGCCCTTGAATATTTATCGGCACATTTGTGTGTAACCAACTAGGTATTGCGTATAAAAGCTACAGTACATTAGGTTACCGGTGGTGACCACAGCAAAGCCACTAGTGGCGGTCACAAGTTTTCCTTACATTTTGTACGGTATGTGTGCAAACTGACCAAGCTAGTGCTTCCGAGCCACATGAAGGCTGCTGTAATGGTTAGGACTCGCTACTTTTTGTCGTACCTAGGGATTCATCAAATGGAGCAGCTTGATATTTTTTGAGAAAATTACTTAAAAAATTAACGATGAACTTGATTTTTTATTGTTCTACTTTACTTGAGGTCCAGCATTTTCAGACTAACGTATGTCCTAAAAGTTTAGGCACAAAATATTTGGGTATTTCTCACCAAATTTCGAAATTCATGTCCTGAGCCATTGATGCTAAGTTGCATGGATTTATCATCAATTTAACATTTTTATTATATCAATAAGTATCTACACTAGTATTTTAAAAGCAAAGATTTAGATACTATAGCGACACAAAAAAATACAATTAATATATTAGTCTGAAAGTCATTCCCTCATCTCGTCCCTTTTCGTTATGTTGTCAAGGCATGGGAAATAAAGGATGTTACAGTAGTTCAAACAAGACATCACTAGCGTTACACACAGTTTTTTCCTGTGATTCTAGTTCAGTAAGTACCTACAAGAGTACAAAGTGCGTAGGCGGAAGTAGGTTTTTTGAGCAAGACAGTTGATATGATTATAAAGCCTTAACTTCTCATCGACCTCGACACCTAAAATCTTGGCAGTAGTACCAACCTGAAGAAGGTTTCTGTCTATAAAGATATTAAGGTTACCATTGACGTAGTTTCTTTTATTATCAGAACAGAAAACTATGATTTTTGACTTCTCAGGATTAACTAATAAATTATGATTGGCTGAATATTTACAAACCATGTCAATATCATGTTGTAGCTCTATATTAGCTGATGGTAATTCATCACTAGCCTTAAAATAATCTACTATTTGGGTATCGTCTGCAAAAGATTGTATTTCAGAATTTTCCATTACTGGAACTAGGATAGATCCCCGAGGCCTCCAGATGGTATGACAGTTGGGACAGAGCTCTGTCTAGATAGAGAAACTTCGCGAACGCGGTCGGTTAAATACGCACAGAAAAGTTTAAGTGAGGTATTATCCAAGCCAATATATTTCAATTTAGCTAGAAGAAGGAGATGATTGATTCTATCAAATGCTTTAGAATAATCAACCGATATCAAAGCTACTGTGATCTTTTTATCAAGCGCACGTAGTACATTGTCGCATAGATTTAATAAGGCAGCTGTTGTACTCTAGTGTTTTCTGAAACGAAACTGATTAGTGGATAAGTTTTGCATTCTTCAATGTAAGCAGTTATTTGAATCTGAACGATCTTTTCTAAGATTTTTGATAACACCGGCAATAAACTTATTGGTCGTAAATCTGAAAGCTGGGTTGGTTTGTTAATTTTAGGGATAGGAATAACTAAGGCATGTTTCCACATAGTTGGAAAGTAGCCTTTCTCAATACATGAATTGATTAGATGTACAATATGAGCAAACTTTATAGGCAAACTGACTTTAATCATGGTTAAAGATAAGGTATCGATGCCCTTAGAATCCGGCTGTAAGCTTTTTATTGCCTGAAATACCTCAAAAGGTTCGGCAATTCTTAGAGAAAAGTTATTGTTTGGGTGAAACTTATTTCGATTATAAAATTGAATTACATCTTCGGAAATATTATTAGCACAGTACACGCTCATAAAGTAGTCATTAATCGCATCGGGATCACTAAAATTTGACGGTTTAACGAGTTTACTACTAAAATTTATATCAATATTTTTGAGTCCATTCCACAACTCTTTCGCATTACCTTGCTCCGTTAACAATTCAATGTACGCTTTTTTTTGTTTGCGAATCTCTAAGAGAGCTTTATTTCTTTTCTGTTTATACTTAGCAAAATTTTCTTCAGTTCGATTCTATCTAAAAAAAGCCAAAGCTTCATCTTTTTCTTTTGGCGCAACAAAAGGCATTGTATGCCTACTTTCAAGGTAATTTGATGGGGGAATGGCAGTGCTACGAACATATTTTGCTAGCCACATGGCGGTACAAACACTTTGCTATACAATTAATTACCTATATTCCATAATATTTACCCTTTTATTATTCATTATTCATTCCAGTTTATAGCTGACAGGACAACGTCTGTCGGGTCAGCTAGAAGCTTATAAATACTAAGTTGACGTCTGCCGAGTTGTTTACTAAGCGCTGCAATTGTTTTCCAAGGCAACCCTTGATTATTTTTTACTATTCTTAGTTTCGTAGAATTTATTAGCTTAGATGTTAAATAAGTGTTTATTTGTTGTTGTTGTTACTTACTTTGTAATACAAAAATTATAAAAAGAAAATTATAATTTAAATTAGCTCCATAATGTTATAAATACCACCGCCAAATTGCAACACAGTTAGATAAAGGATTTACGAAAATCCATTTTTTTCAAACTTTTACACCTGCCACGCCTTTTTAAGAGCGCCAGTGACTTAGGATGGATTAAGCCACAACTCCCCGAGATGTTAGTCGGAACTTGTTTTGCTTGACCACCATACAAAAGGAGAATCTAACAGAGATGACGAAATTTAAGTAACAGTACACGCAGAGAGAGCCAAATAAACAAGATATCAAATGAATCACAATATATTGATTAATAAAAAAAACGCACATGTGGAGTGCGAGTAATAAAAAAAGGAAAGGATGTTATAAATCTTAAATACAACCTGACAATAACCCCGCGAGACGTCTACCATGGTATACGCCCGAAGTATTTACAGATATTTTGCGCCTAAATATTAAACTTATCTGTAGGTCTTCTTTGTCAGGCGTGGCCGAGATGTCCTCAACTCTGGTCAAAAAGTGGCCAGTAGTGGGCACGTCACTGGGCAGGGGCTGCTTGTCTCGTTGCCAAAAATTATGGTAGTAAAAAACCCTAGAGAGAGAAAGACTGTTTAAAAATCTACTGCAGTCTCTGTCTCAGATAAAACTACTCATTAAAAACAATCGCATTTGAAGCAAAACCATGTACATTTTTTGTGCAAGAAAAGTAAAGCAAACGCAAAAAAAGATAGAAATGTACTAAACTAATATACCCTTGTTCTAAAACGTTATGGCAGCTCAAAAATCAAAATCATGATCAATGTAACAGAAGGTGCCATGTAGGCACTGCCCCCATATTTGAATACGCAATAATAAATGTATAAAGATCTATGAAATTGTTAATTAGAATGATATTTACCCGTTCACATCAGGGTTTTTTTCAACGGGATGGCTTCCACCCATTTGCAAAACTGCAACAAGGTGCAACCGACTGGAGGAGAAAGGATGATGATTCTCTTCTGTTTCTATTGACTAAAAGAAAGCTGATATCGAAAGAACGTCATCAGGACACGCATTAAGGCACGTGGTCCGAAGGTATACGAGCCCCTTCCCACTTCAGTTGGCTATTGAAATCTTAGTTTTTTCTTACCAAACACAAATAATAAAAATGTAGCAGGGTGTTAAAGGTTTAAAATATTAACAATGAATATTTTGATAGATGTATAGTAGAAAACACCAACTTTATCACTCCCTAATCAAATTTGCAGCATAAAAATAACACATGTTGCAATTACAGCATATCAACCTATTTTCATTTCAATGCAAAATAAGTCTATAACGCATAGGTGGCTGTGAGTAAAAGCCATGACAATTGTTTTTATTAATCACAGCTGTCAGAATATGTTTAAAATAGTTTTGGGTAGTTAAGGTTTTCAAAATGGGTAGAGGAAAGGTTATTAGTGAGAAAATTCGGTTACTGATAATTAAATTTTTAATTCTGGGAAATCAAACTCAGAAATTGCAACTTTGTTAGACTTATTGCGGCACAGTGTGAGAAATATTGTTAGAAGATATAACGTAACTGGTTCAGTTAATATTAAGCCACGACATATGAAAAAAAGTAATATCACAAATGCCGACCGAAGAGCATTAAGAAGAATAATCGTGAAAAACAGGCGTGCCAATTATTTACAATTAAGTGCTCTATGGAGTGATGCTGCTGGAAGGAGAATTTCGAGGTCTACAACTCATAGAGAGACCCACAAACTGGGATTTAGCACTTGCAAGTAAGTTTTCTTATAAAAAAAGTGAAGTAAAAACCCTAAAGTTGCACAACTTGTTTATAGGCCAAAGAAAAGCCACTATTAACTCCACTGCAATAGAAAAATCGGCTTAGATGGGCTAAACAACATAGACAATGGACACCTCAACAATGGTGTGCAATATAATGGAGTGATGAGGCCCGATTCGAAGTTTGTGTTGGTGACAGTCGCAGTAGAGTTATTCGCAAAAAAAAATTAAGTATTCCATGTTGACTGTCTAAAGAGAAAAGTGAAATTTCCAGCATCCATTATGGTCTGGGGCAGTATATCATCAAAAGGAATAGGAAAACTTCATTTTATTGATGGAAATGTGGATACAAACAAATATTTGGCAATTTTAGAAGAATCGCCTTAACCAGTGATGGAAGAATGTTTGACATCCGGCCAAGATTTTCTGTTTCAGCAAGATGGTGCAGCGTACCATACCTCAAAAAATTCTTTATGTTTACTTTTGAAATGGGTTTCTATCAGTCCAGATCTGTCACCTATTGAAACTTTGTGGCACGAGATGAAAAAGGTTCTACGACAACATCCTGCTCGTACAATCACCGAACTGAGACAAAAGCTTCAAGAAATATGGGATTGTCTTACAGCAAATTTTTGACAAAACTTGGATAACACTATGCCACAAAGAATTTCAGCCGTAATAAACAATAAAGGTGATGTTACCTAATGGTAATCTTTCAATTGTTGCTTTGTTAACTCGTGCATTTATTCGCACATTGTTTATTTGTTCAGATGTTTAATTAGTTATAGGTCTAAGTGATTTCAAATATGTATATGTATTTTTTACGACTAGAGTATATCTAAAACGTTTTTGAGAAAATAAATTGTTTTAGAAGTAAATATATAGTTTCATCATGTTTAGTTTATAAAGGCATATTTTGGTACAAATTTTGAAGTGGGCCAACTGAAGTGGGAAGGGGCTCGAATAAAAAAAAGGACTTACCGCTGATGGTCAAAATCCCATAAAAAAAATGGAAGACATAGCACCCAAACCAAAATGACTAAACTTAAGTTACACAAAGGAAAGGTGCTAGTCCATGAATTGGCGCATGGGGCCTAATATCCCAGAGTCTGGAAAATGACGAAACGACCCCTGCACCACGACCTCAACGGAAACAGAAAAGCGAATCACGCCGAACATGTAACGTTCTAGAAGAAGGTATCTTGAGTGGCCTTGAAGAAGATACGTTTTATAGGAAACCAACTAACGGAGAAAAACTACAGATTTTTTGCTGATCGTCAACACCATACTGAATGCCAAAAGAAAATCATTGGAAAGGGTTTGGCGTAGGAATGGACACTCTATTATCAATGAAGAGAAATTCAAATTACTGATAAGTGATAAATAGAAAAAAAGGGTTACGTGATTTTGGCACGTTACACACCCTGTATCTTGAGAACGAAGAATTTGCGGACATACGAACTTTTGTTCTTTAAAATTACCCAAAGAATCGTCTGTTAAATTTATGGAACATACTTAATAAAAAGAGGTGCTCTGCCTTAGCTATACATCGTATGTAGCTCTGCTCTACGACACTGTACGGCTCGTATATCTTCTTATATATCTCCGACTTGTATACTCTCAAAGTGTATCCTGTTAACAAATAACAGGGCTTTGGAGCTGTCGACGACTCCCGTGTACTGTACGCGGATGTAGCGAACGGCGAAGTCGCACCGCCTAGCGCCTGTCAAGATAAAGAATTTAGACAATAATTTCCGGCGAAGATCCCCCCACTGTGTGCGCGCATTTTTATACATATGAGGGTGTTTTGCTTCCCACTTGCTTTTGCCACGTCACCTGCACCGGTGCTTTCATAAAGATGTCAGGGGCTTTTTCTCCCCTTTTACGAGTATTTCGTTTTATGTTAGGCGAAGGTACGGTCCAAATACCGGACGGGGTGAAGTTATGGAGGTTCCAGATTTTGAAGAGCGTATTTAGAAGGTACAATCAATTTTACTAGTACAGTGGCATTTTCTCTACATCACCGTGAAATTTACCAATAGAGTGGCATCGAGTAGGTTGACTCTGCACTTCACACGCAACGCTGTCATCAGTTTGTAAAGGATTATGTTCAGCGCAAAACGGGTAACCGATCAAGTCAGTCAAACAGGCCCATACAATTAGTCCATATTTTTCACTGTTCTACCGACAGCACAGACCATCTGGCAACGTTGCTATGATTTACTTTGTCCCTTGCCAGAGGCGGATCTAGAACATATTTTGTGAGGATATCAAATGATGGATCTACGATCTGTGGCACCCGATTCAGAATGTTCGTATGAGGCACCTTTATAGTTGAAGAGCGCAGATGATGTTGCTTAAACATCATTATTTCGGTTATAATGTAAAAGCACCCGCTCAGAAAAGACCATCACGTGTCATGAGGTACAAGTTGACGTGTACCAACAAGTAATTTTTTAGCGAATTCTCTATATCGAATCCAAAGTGTTCCTAAATGAAACAGGCAAAATCACTAATTGACGATACAATGATAATCCGGGAAACATAGGGTGTCCCTTAATGATATGCGAATATTTACGGGTGTGAATCTACATGAGAAATTAATGTTAGTTTGCTTTATAAACTATAGTCAAAAAATGTTTCCTTACAAAAACTCGGGGTGTTGAAGTTTCAGGATGTTCTTCGACTTCGTGCAGCACTGCTTCCTCAATTTCAGGTGTTCTCACATTTAGAGGTCTATCTACAGATGTTCCTTTTCGGACAGAACCAGTTTCAACAAGACGAACGACGATGAATATTAGAAAAGGTTCGACTATCTGGCAAAGCATGATCGAATTACCTCTGGTGATAAATCCGTCTGGTTTGCTCACCATTACCGTCAGCAAGGCCATATACGTAATGCATTTCCGCCATTTCTGCATTTGAATAATTCTCCATCATTAACAAGATTGTAAAAACTAAATAATAAAAAAGATGTCACAGCGAACAGCGAAATAACAGAGACTTGTCAGATGTCAAAAGCCAGTGACATATTCCAGAGCAACTAGATATCTATTGCTAAATTGCAATCTTCAATTATTACATTAATTTTCTCGGACAATAGAACGGTTTTTATTTTTTTACTCAAAAATGGCGCATCGAAGGAAAACAATTCAAGAGAGATCATTTGTCAATTGAACGGGGAAGTCGAAAATAATTTTTATTTAGGAAAAAACCATTCTCGTACCATTTTTTTCCTAAAAAATATCGAAGTCAATACCCGTACGCACGCCACTGTTAAAGATAAAAACTATTTCTGCACTGAAAATATGCAACTTTATTAACTTTCACTACGTACTAAATATCAGTGAAATATCTGAAACGGTTCTGAAAATATTAATTAATTTCCATTTGTTTCGTAAAACTTCAACACCCCCAGTTGTTGTAAGGAAACATTTTTGGACAATGGTTTATATAACAAACTAAAATTAATTTTTCATGTAGATTCACACCCTTAACTATTCGCACATCATTAAGGAACACCCTGTATAATCAACTAAAGCAGAACATTCAGAGTGTAGCGGTGAGTCTTCTTTTTACTGTTGACTCATTCGTCTACCATTGTCTACCAAAGTGACAGCGTTGTATCAACATTATAATGATACTTACCGTTGGAAACATCTACCTTCATTAGGCTTGTGCCGCTCTTTGGAAGTTATGTAAGATATATGATGTTATAAAAACATTCGCACTTTAAGAAAATAATACTAAATATAGTCATTAGTGACAGAAGTGTCAAAGATTGATTTATGTCATTAGAGACTATGAGAATAAGGAGACAAACAAATCCTTGACAGGCTCCTTCTAGCCTGGACCTGTTTTCGATACGAAGCTTTTTCGTTCTTGGTATAATAGTAACCTAAAATTTCATTGAAATCTGAGTTATACTTTCGTTATAGAGCAATCAATGAGTAGCGGACATACCGACATACACAGATAGACAAGCGGAAATGAGTGACATGTAACATCCATGATACCTAATATCTCATTTTCGAAAAGTTCCTCGCCAATCGCGTAGGAAGTAGCATTGACAACTTTGCCGGATATGTTTTTTCCTACACGTATCTGTTCCGCTGCCTTTGGAGCACCTCCTCCAAGCATTTCAACTCTGCTCTGAAATTTGAAACTAAAATAAACTACCAGAAGAGGATTTTCCTTGTTCTTACTTACAAAAAGCACTATATTATAAATAGGCTTTGAAATTATCATATAGTCAATTGTCTCACAATATCAAAAGCCAAGTATTCTCTCATATGTGAAAAGTCTTATTCCGATCTTAATGATGTGGAATTGTACATACCATGACATGGATTGATTTAGAACATCACATGACTAAAAACGTAATAATCCTCCTTTAGTTGTTCTTGATTCATTGAATAGAGAACAGGACCCTGCTAACTGTTTATTTAAGCGTAGCGATGAAAACATTGGACACCGTATGATTTTAAGAAAGATTTTAAAGTAAAGGCTTTGACTACGTTACAGATTGCTAAACACATTTCATGTCCGTCATATATAAACCGATGCACACATCTTGCATTTGAATGGTGTTAATGTACGGCTGAGGTGCCGTGCAGGATCAATCGTGCTAAAATGACGCTTTTAATAGTCGATAAGTTGTCTGAATGCCCTTCAAAGGTGCAGCAATTTGAATCGAATAAACTTCTGATAAGTTGCCATTCCCAAGGCAAACTATGAAAATATTAGGTTTTTTTCAAATAATCAAGGTTTGACGACGTCATTGAAAGGTATATTATATATTTTTCAAATCAAACGTAAAAATTATTCACATGTGCAAAAAACCAATACAGCGTCTATAAGAAAAAGTAAAGTTGATGACTGAAGACGCGAAACGAAACATCGTATTGAAATTCTCATCTTGCCGCCTTCTAGAGGAGAAAAAGTGGCAGTGTTAATTTGCATTTTATGTTGAAATTCTACCTACCAAAAGATAAAAACGATTTTGGGAAAATTCTCTTTTTTTGTCTATGTCCGGAAATACAGTGAATCACGATATTTGTACCATTTTCTTACCTACCTACGCGCAACTTTTGTCTCCTTTGACCCCAATAATGAGAGTCAAATTTGAAACACTCTATAAAATACTACGAGCCTCTTCCCACTTCAGTTGGCCCAACTACTGAAATCTTAGTTTTTTTCTTATCAAACACAAATAATAAAAATGTAGCAGTGTGTTATAGGTTTAAAATATTAACAATGAATATTTTGATGATATATAGTAGAAAACACCAACTTTATCACTCCCTAATCGAATTTGCAGCCTAAAAATAACACATGTTGCAATTGCAGCATATCAACCTATTTTCATTTCAATGCAAAATAAGTCTATAACGCATAGGTGGCTGTGAAAAATAAAAGCCATGACAATTGTTTTCATTAATCAAAGCTGTCAGAATACGTTTAAAATAGTTTTGGGTAGTTAACGTTTTCAAAATGGTTAGAGGAAAGGTTATTAGTGAGAAAATTCGGTTACTGATAATTAAATTTTTTAATTCTGGGAAATCAAACTCAGAAATTGCAACTTTGTTAGACTTATCGCGGTACAGTGTGAGAAATATTGTTAGAATATATAACGTAACTGGTTCAGTTAATATTAAGCCACGATATGTGAAAAAAAGTAATATCACAAATGCCAACCGAAGAGCATTAAGAAGAATAATCGTGAAAAACAGGCGTGCCAATTATTTACAATTAAGTGCTCTCTGGAGTGACGCTGTACGAAGGAGAATTTCGAGGTCCACAACTCATAGAGAGGCCCACAAACTGGGATTTAGCACTTGCAAGGTAAGTTTTCTTATAAAAAAAAGTGAAGTAAAAACCCTAAAGTTGCACAACTTGTTTATAGGCCAAAGAAAAGCCACTATTAACTCCACTGCAAAAGAAAAATCGGCTTAGATGGGCTAAAGAACATAGACAATGGACACCTCAACAATGGTGTGCAATACAATGGAGTGATGAGGCCCGATTCGAAGTTTGTGTTGGTGACAGTCGCAGTAGAGTTATTCGCAAAAAAATGAGGCATTCCATGTTGACTGACTGAAGAGAAAAGTGAAATTTCCATCATCCATTATGGTCTGGGGCAGTATGTCATCAAAAGGAGTAGGAAAACTTCATTTTATTGCTGGAAATGTGGATACAAACAAATATTTGGCAATTTTAGAAGAATCGCTTTTACCAGTAATGGAAGAATGTTTGAGATCCGGCCAAGATTTTGTGTTTCAGCAAGATGGTGCAGAGTGCCATACCTCAAAAAAAGGCTATAAAATGGATGGAAGAAAATAATGAACCTCTTGTGAAATGGGTTTCTAGCAGTCCAGATCTGTCACCTACTGAAACTTTGTGGCATGAGATGAAAAAGTTTCTACGACAACATCCTGCTCGTACAATCACCGAACTGAGACAAAAGCTTCAAGAAATATGGGATTGTTTTACATCAAATTTGTTCCAAAACTTGGTTAACACTATGCCCCAAAGAAAGGGCGCCTTTATGGGCTCCTTGAGTGTCATAGTTTTCGACTTCTCCGTGTCAGCGCTCTATTTTGAGGTTATGTCACAAACATCTATTTGCATCAAATTGTACTTGCTTTTGAGTTATATCATGTTTTATCAGCCTGAAATTTCCTACAATTTAGAAAGAAAACATATCTTTACAATAGGAGAACACGGGACAAGTTTTTCAGAAAATAAATTGTTTTAGAACTAAATAGTTTCGTCATGTTTAGTTTATAAAGGCATATTTTGGTACAAATTCTGAAGTGGGCCAACTAAAGTGGGAAGGGGCTCGTAACCTATAGAGAGGTATATGGTGTTAGTAATCTCAGGCACTTTAACATCAATGTCAACTAAATCCTTTTAACTTATTTATAATATTCGTCTTATCCCGGCATTTAGGAATTACCAACGAAACCTAACTATTTTCAGCCACCGTGCTAAATAGAAGACATTTTTCACAGCTGTTCATTGCTAAGCTGTAGAAAAATCTCACTGCATAACGTCCGACCTCTGCACGAAGTCGATGCATCTTGCAAACAAAGACGCGCGTTGCGGGATTGCAAGTCGTCGGGTGGCGATATCGCCGCAAACTGCAAGAAGAAATACCCTCCGCCGTTGGACTATTAGGCGAAGATAAATGGTCCTAGTCGTCGTCGTCTGGTTCGTTATGTGAGACTGTGTCTATCGTCAACGACTGACACGACGGCAAAGTGACGAAGCGATGTGCCGGCACTTTGAGTTGAATGCATAAACTTCGGCATTAGACGACGAGGCACCCACGTCGTAGTATGATTAATAGTGGAATCAATAGTAATCTAATCCGATCAGAGTCCTCTTTTACCGTGACGACATCGCCAAGCATGCAACCATGTCTAATGCTGGAATCGAGAATAGCCAAAGAGTAACAGTAGTGTAGCCGACCAAGTTATCAATTTCTAAATTCGTTGAAATAATTCGCCATGCCGCCTACCCTTGTAAAGATTCGTCGCATCCATAAAATAGAAATAAACATAAAAACTAAGGGTAGAACAAACACTCGCATCTGCAAACCACCCAGTGAACGCGAAGGGAAACCAGATTCATATTTCGAAGAAAATAGATAATAGAACCGCATGCTATAAAGTAGGACTTTTCAAATATGCCGGGACAAAAACAGGGTTTGGAGATATATTCTGTAATAACATTTGCTTTACTATAACTATAAAGTTAAAACCAAAGGAGTGTCGAGAAATTTGAATCTCAACCATTTGGTTAGCAGATGTTAGAAACTACCTCGAGCGCTGAACGGTCACGCGACAGAGGCGTATCATGGGATATCTAAGACTTCCGAAGGCTAGCATATTACTAAAAATTGTCATAATTGTGGGAAAATATGAAAGGAGGAGACAAACAGCTAGATTTTTAGTAGAATTTTCCCCTAGCTGATAGGAGCAGGTCCGCCAGGCTGGATACGATTCTACCTTCTGTCAACGTACGCGTTGACAGATGAGATGTCGAAACTATCATTAGAGAGGGGCAGGTGAAACTAACGAAAGACTGCGTAGTTCCAATGAAGCTAATTTTGTTAATAATATATAAAAAAATTCCAGAAGAGAGTCACCGTTAGTTTTACCTAAATGCTATGTATAATTTTATAATTATTTAAGAGGACATCTCGAATTTTGGCCTCAGCATTACAGGAATTCCCAATCCATTGAAATTATTGAATACTGCAGGGTTTGCCCCAAAGCAATTAAAGCCTCGAGACGCCACTGAAGGGGGCGTGTTGCGTAAACTTAAGGGAAGACTGTACGCTGACGATACTCCTTGAGGTGGGACAAGGGAACGTAATTAACCAATAGAGTTTAAGGTCATTTTGAGTTCAAAAATTAAGTCTAACAATCATTGGTCAGGTTAGTTTCCATCTTTAGAGAATCAGACGCCCATTGCAAGGGTTGTAAACGGATCGACCAATGAGGAGACAAGGGCGGAACTCACTAAGTCAAAATGACCAGTCTTCTGATGGAGAGGAAAATCCGCAACTGACCTCCGATAATGTTGAAACTAAAAACTTCAGTTCTTCTCTTATCTTTGATTTGTACGGTTGAAAAAGTTGCTTTGATTTTCCCTCAGTTAGTGGCTGTTAATAAGTGTTGCATTGGTGGAATTTGTGTCAAGTTGTGCTCTCATCAGTAAGCACTTCCAGTTACTTAAAAGGGGGCTTTTCCCTTCTTTATTAGCCCTTCGGGCTAAAGCTAACACCGAGGCAACTAAGGATTCTATGCATTAGCTTGATTAATTAGCATTGTAAAGTTGAGATTCTAGATTTTAATTTTGCTATTAGGTTCAAACTTAAATTTATTGTAATTTAGTTGTCACCGTTCCTTTTAACTTAGTCGTAATTCACTCCTCCAGTGATCTTTTCCCCTGCCTATTAGTTTTACGAAGTTAACTGTTCTTTGTCATTGCTACTTCACTCTTCACGAGTCTATAGATGCTTTGAGTCTGTAATTCAATTATTAATAAAAATGAGTCTCCTTTAACTTGAGTTCCATTAATTTCATTAACTGAAGCTAACTGAGTTTGAGATTTCCGAAAGTATTCATTCGGGCGTTTACCACATTCTCTGATTACTTGGAGAACAGAGGAAGCATCATTCCGCGTAAAGCGAGTGTTTCAATGAGTCAAGATTATATTACTTTATGTCAGGTTCTACGCGAGTCTACCTCCTATAATTCGAGGGGTCTCGGACCAGTCCAGAAATTGAAGTATTGGACTGGAGATCCGAACTATATATTCAAGGCACGACATTGAGAAGTCCGGGAGTCTCGGACGAAGATCCTGTTACAGTAGGCAGGCAATCAGGTTCTTTCCACTAGTGAATTTCTAATATTTCGGAACGGTCATTTACAGTTTAGAGCAGCGCTTCGCTAAGCAACATCATTTTTTTTTAGGATTGCGTGGAACCTACAGTTTCAAAAATTCTTTGACTGAAAGATCCAAAATCTAGACATTTGAAGCTTAAATGCTTCTCTAATGCCCGAATGCACAGAATAGGAAGGTTTGCCATTTTTTGATTTTTACTGCAATCGAGAGATTTTGTTATTAAAAAACGATACAAAAAAATTGAGCAAAAAATATTGACATTTCCGACGACTAAAAGCATTTCAAAATCAAGGATCGGCGCGAGGCTGGAAAACGTACCTGTGCGAGAGACTAGATCGCGTGACGTCAGTAGCCAGACACACCTCGCTAGCTGGCCCGCTGCATTTACCATTCTCGCAACAACGCCCCAGTAATCGGTTTGGAGTAGGTACGATAGATTATTGTTAAATTCTGTAAACT
Organism: Acanthoscelides obtectus; assembly: GCA_963669975.1. Classification (NCBI taxonomy): domain Eukaryota; kingdom Metazoa; phylum Arthropoda; class Insecta; order Coleoptera; family Chrysomelidae; genus Acanthoscelides; species Acanthoscelides obtectus. Next base: position 123,521 of record CAVLJG010003313.1, read on the forward strand.
TTGACGGTGTTAAATGTCGAACAGAGAGTGGTGTTTTGTGCCAAAATGTACAAGTACGTCAAGAACAACACCACAAAAAATTCTCGTGTGTGTTCCAAAGGCTGCCGCACAACGTAAAAAGTGGTTTGACGCAGCTCGACGGGATGTGAAATCAGTTTCTGCTACGTCGACCATGCACTGCTGCGAAGATCATTTTGATCTGGAAAAAGATATGGAAAACTATTTAGAATACAAGATGAGTGCCGTTCGAGCCCTAATATTGCACCTCATAAATTTGCAGTGTCAACTGGGTTGACAATTAAGCTCTACGAAACGAGTGGTCAGCGAAAAAAGGGCAAGGCAGAAAGACATCGCCAAATACTCGTATTTGCAGCCAGCGGCGGCACGCCGGGCGGAACCCTCAACCAAAAAGTCCTCCTTAAAAACTTTAAATAATTTTTAAACTGTTTTTAACTTGTTCTTGTCATATTTTATATAATTTTGACCATTGTACCATCTATCCAGCTCTCACCATGTTACTGGACGTTTCCCTCATCCTATACGTAAACAACAATTAGCAACATCCTCACATACTACTCTCCTGATGATGATGGCAAAGTCCATTGAAAGCTAGAGAGAATTAAAAAAGTATAAAGAGTCCTCTTTGCTTACATTTTGTCGAAGTACCCAACAAAAGGCGGAAGCTTTAATTTTTCACCTAACTGGTCTAGACGACAATGACCACGTCTCAAGTTATATATATATATATAAATATAAATAATAATATAATAAATATAATAAATATAATAAATATAATAAATATAATAAATATAATAAATAATAAATATAAATGTTTGTTCATTTTTTCTTTGTCCTGTTCACTTTGCAACAGACCTTGAAGTCGATTTCTCTAAAATATCTCAAACTAGAGAAATATTAATTTGTGTAAGATGTGCCCTAACTCTCATATGAAATCAAGAAATACGAGTGCTGCATAAATCACTTGGTTTAACTACTCCTACAAAAGCCTATTTTTCATTTGAGCCCATGTACAAACTTTGTGACTACGGCACAACGTCCATCAACAAGCAGAAACTGGGCACTACTCGAAGCATGGATCAAGTCTGATGCAATATCTAGATTGATACGACAGCAATTACTGAGCATTTTATTTAAAATAACAGTGCCACTACTTACCTGAGAGATAATTTAAGAACGAGGATATATTTGTAAGAATCTATCAGTATATTCATTGAGGTTTGCTACAAATTCCAGTTTTCTCTTTATAGATTTGTAACAGGTCAGGTAATCTAGATCATTGATTTTTGTCCTTGCTGTAGAAAATTCTGCTTACATTCTTTGAAGGCACATAATTACAGAATGCGTATTCTTCAACAAACCAGCAAAACACTGTTCCTTATCAAACATGTGTATGCTCAACGCATGGTTACCTCTGTGTCCTGGCTTAAGGGATACTGCTCGCGCCCTCTACTGGGCAGTGGCACGACTACTAAAATTCCAGGGTGTGATCCAGTTTTTTTATTTCCCTGTATTTTATTAAGTGCATCGCCCTGTAAGTTATACTCTGAATTTATTTTATTTCGCAGAGAAAAGAGCAATACATGAATGGTATAAATGACAGGGAAAATTAATGTGCTTTATTTACTTCTTTTTTTTTTATTGATTTCGTTATACCAACTGATATTGTACAACATGAGTTCTGCATTAAAGAGGAACGGCACTCTCTAAAATATAAGAAAATAGAAAAAATTGAATTCTACCTTAATTTTGGGCTCCTAAAACATCCTTAGTTCAATTTTAAACATTATTTTGTAAAAATGTTGATGAAATCAAGTTGATAAACCTTTTATTTTTTATGCCACACAAGCTACTAAAAATATCATAGGTGAATAAATCAAAATGTTTAACAAAAACCAAAAGAAAAGCGCAATCTATTTTGATAGTTAATTAGCATCTTTCATTGGCTTTTCCACATTCCAATATTCAGCTTGAAATGTGTTTTTTTACGCCGAAGCAGCCATGCAGGCAGAAGCCTTAATACCAGGACACCGCGGCTGCATGAAGATCCCAAAGAAATTTTGTTAATCCGATTTTTAAATTGCCTAAGGTTAGGAGACCTGGGAAAAGCTTCTTCTTGTAGATTGTACCACAATCTCGCCACCCTCGAAACAAAGGAGCGGCTTTATGGGCCAGTTTTGAATGTACGAAGTGGGACGCGGTTAGGATGGGAGGCCGGGTTTGTTTGACAGGCACAACGCGCGACGGCGTCATGAAGAAAAGCTCTGAGGAGCAAAATCTGTTCGTGTACCGGTAGAAGCGCGCTAGATCGCCGATGGCCTGCCGGTGCGAAAGGGTCCCGAGACTGTCTGTTAGAGAAGAGTCATTGATCAGTCGGACATCCTTCCTCTGAACAGAATCGAGCCTAAATAATGTATTTCGGGTAATACTCGATGCTATGTCTTATCTCGGCCTTGTATAGAATGAGGAAGTCATGCGGAGAAGAACTTCCTAGCCCTAAACAAATAGCTTTTTCCCAGCAGCTGCAGCTATTGACGAGATGTGTTCGTGCCAGATCAGAGATCCGTTGAAACTGGATGACACTTTTTGTTCGCCAAGATGTAGTATTGCATTAAACTGTACAAGATTGATGCGTAAATAAAAAATTTTAAAAAATTGACCCCGGCCGTTACTCTTGGATAATTTTATTTTCGTGCAAAATTTGTCTATGATATGTAATATTAAGTAAGTGGCGTGTTTGTTTATCCGCATAAACTGAATTTATAACTTTTCTATTTTCAGATATGGAAAGGTCTCACTCCATACTACATACCATTTCACTATGTTTAAGTACGGAACAAACTGTATAACTTTGAAAATGAACGTTTTCTGTAGCTAATTGGAGAATTTTTTGGTGTCCCTACAAAAAAAACTATTTGCGATTTGCAGTTTCGATTTAGAATCCCGTACTATGGATAAATTATTATTAGCGATCAAGAGTTATGCTATCAGGTATGCCAGTTTTCGTGACATGACTGTGACAAACCCACTCAATAGCCGATTCCGATTTGTCTTTCGACATTACATCCAAAGTAGCATCTGCTATTCGATGACTCTCCTTTGCTGGATCTGACACATTTCGATTATTGCACGTTTCTGTATCTACAAGCCACAAAGACGACATCAGCATCTTAAACAGTTACTAGTCAGTTGAACTCGACTCGAGAGAGCTTCTGTCCTGATGTCTTGCTTCAAATGCAGGCATATCGCTACGTTGTTAGATCAGGTGTGCAATGTAAAGATCAAGTCTTGTACTGCCGTACTTAGGTAAAATGTAGGAAAGTTCAATCACATGCATTTTTTCAAATTTAGACGCCAATACATTTATTTTATGATTACAGTTACAAAATACAGGTGACTTTGAAGTTGAGTCATTAATTTTCAGATAATGATTGTAGAAGGAAGATAAACCAAAATATGTGTGTAAAAATAAAAAAAAAAAAAAAATGTTACCTTGTTTTATAAAGTATCCTCCCGACAGGTATTTCAGTGTATTTGATCGTGCGGTCTTGGAGCACCGGCATGCCCTCCCCTGTGAGGTCTTAAGTCACCTGATTCACGAGCCCTTTGTACTACATTAACAAAGGCACGAGGGGTTTTTTTCACTCGATTGGGAAACCGATCCGCATAAATCCGTGATGCCGCGGCAACATTTTGTAAAGACTCCCCCCCGTAAATAAGAATCATGTCCACAAGTTCAGCATTTTCGTAAACATGTGCCATTTTTTATTTCGTTTGAGCCAGGCAATAACCACTATTCACTCACGCGTTACCGACTAACACATTGACTGAATACAACTGAATAAAATTGTAGTAAAAACATCATGATAAGCGTTTCAAATTCTTTCGCTTTTTTGTTTCCGATGCCATGAACCGATAAGGCGGATTATATCCGTTGTTGCCAAACACGAGCACATAATATTATTATTGAGACAGGGTGGTACTCAAACTTCTAAAGGGCTATAACTTTGTTACTTTAATTTTACCAGAAAAATATTAAAGGAAAAAAACATTTCTTTTGATCAGATCTACTCACTGTTAAAATAAATGACTCAACTTCGAAGTATATCATTGATCACGTTATTTAACAAAAATAGTTATTTTTCACTTTGTCGAATATTTCATATTAATTACATTGTTTTAATATAGAACAGTAAATCAGTTTATCAGGGTAGAAGCAGAAAAGCAGTATTTGTAAACTATACTGCTTTTATTCCCTATATGATACAGATACTGTTACTTTTTTTTTTTCGTAAAAAGTATATAAACAGTCCACATATCACTATGCGATGATTTAACCAAAACTTTGCGGTCAGTTCTTGGACTTTTACTGGTTTATGAAAAATGCGATCTGAGACTGTCCTTGGATTAGTGCTTTGCTGCAGCATTCTGCCAAGGATCCGCGTGCTTCGCTCAAAGGTACATGTACCGAGGCGGTGTCGCCAAACTGACATAAAATATTTAAAAAACACTACATATATACTGAGCTAAATGGAGGTGAATTTTTGCCACTGCTTTGTCATTCGAAGTACGTAAACATGTCGGTTTAAGGCCAGGCTGTCTAGGTAACTGACAAACATGTCAAATACACCGACGATGAGCAATTGCATATTCGAAAAAATTCAAAATTCAAGCTGATGTTTATATTTGTTACGAATTTAAATAGTGTCCGCTTAGGGCACTAAAAGTTAAATAGCCATGTGATAACTTACATCTTTTGAGAATTACTTCTGTTTATATAACGCGGAGAGCACTTGCGAAAAGTATTATCTATCTGGTAACACTTAATTTCTCTCTGACCATTGAAGAAGCTGTTTTGTTTACGTCTTGTTTTGGGTTACATCTCTTATATTTCTTTAATTCATTCACCTTGTCCGTCCTCACTTAGTATATTTGTTGACATCTCCTTGTCTAGAAGTATGTGAACAGGAATATGCACTTACATTGCATTTGCTCAGCTGCCCCATGAATGCGAGAATCCCTTGTTGGGGTGTTGTTGGCCTTCTAGAGCTTCGTTGGGTGGTACCATAACCTTTTTCCCTCTGGGAGGGGACGACGTACATATGGTGCAATGGAGCCTCACCTATTTTATAGAGTACACCTCTTGTATTTGAGTGAAAAATGTATTAAAAATGATAATTATATAAATTTTGTTAATTTAATGAACAATAAAAAATCGAATATCATTTATTATTATCCTGTTGTAGTATGCATTATTAATAAAGCTCTCATGAATATATCCGATGCGGTGACCCCCGAATTCAGGAGTTGCCACACCATTATTCATATTAGCATTAAATTAAATTATCTCCAATACTGACGTTCAGTTTTATTTACGATGAAAATTTGTTTGATCCTGAAATTTTTATGTATATAAAATATTGTCTATTTAATATAGTAACTTATTGATATATGGATATGAACCATGCAAATTGTTTTCCCGGAAAATGCTGATGATTCAAAGACTGTGTATGGGAATCCATTTTTTTTTGTAGGTTGTTTGTTGTTTAATAGCCTTTCGATTGAGTATCAAAATTTTAATATTACATACTGATGTAAACATGCATTTGAAATTGAATTACTGTTTGGAGACGCAGACAAATAGTGTTCACTATATCTAAAATATTGTACATTATGAAATACATTTTTTTATTCAGAAAATCTACCCAGGACGCATCTTTCTATAATTCACGGATGCTGAACGCGCTGCGTTGATGACGCATAGTTGGGGACGTTGCTATGGATAAAATAATGTTGATGCTGGACGACAAGAGATGAAACGTCACATTGAAATTCTAAATTGCCATTAAAATAACAATGTTACTGTGTAATTTGTTTTGGAATCTCACTCCAAATAAAGGCAGGAAAGAATTAAAACGATTCGAATTTGAAACACCCTGTGTATACGTATATCAGTATCAGTTAAGAAAACTAGTTCGGTGGTGCTTCTTGTCTTTACAATGTAGTGTTTATAACTCGCGAAACGTTACTCCTGATGATTTCTCGGTATCCACAGCGGAACACCTACACCACATCATCAAGGCACAAGACCCGTTTATTTAAAATATTGCTAGAAAAATAAATATGTACATAAAATCAGGCTAACCTGTGCAAAACAAGCAAATGTCACTTTGACAGATTTGTACGATAAAAATTTTGGCCTGCCTCCGTGACAAAAAACGTTATGCTGTTTCCTAGAAATTCCATATAAAAAAGTTAAAACAAAATCTACTGGAAACGTAAAATATCTATGATTCACATATTCCATATACCCTTAGCAAGAGTAAGTATTTTTAGTAACAACTTAAAGTAAAATACTTAAAAAACAAACAACGCTCTTAGATACGAGCACCGCTAATGATTTCCTTCAAAATCCGGAATTATTCATCTTGGCAGCTCGGAGACTATTACAAGACGATTATCCGGAAGCGGGTTGAACGTGCAGTGTTATTTTCCGAAGCAGATTCGTGCTTAGCGCTCCTGGCTCCTTCTAGAGAACTATTTCAATTATTTATCTACTTCATGTTGCTGCACACCGTCTGTTCACCAGCTGTTATTCGAAACTTTTATTCCCTTCCAATGCCGTCTTCTAACAAATAAATTCGTTGTCTTATCAACGGACAAAGGTACTGAGATTATACAGGGTGTTTCAGAACTATGGGATCAAACTTGTAGGGGTTATTCAGTGTAACAGTAGAAAACATTTGAGTATAGGGATCCATATCCGGAAAAATGTCACTACGGCAATACCACCCTAAGACGCGTTAAAATTTAGAAAGACGATGAATTACCTAGATAGGATTTAATGTATTTAATTTTTGACTTTTGTACATGATATCATCACAACAATTGTTAAAAATGTCTTCCTCCAACCTGAATATGTATAGTTTTTGATAGTCTTGTGTACTCTGGTATTAATTTATTGTTGATCCTTGCGTTATATTTGTGAATCTCTTTCGGAGTTCTGTAATCATCGGAATTATTTTAACGTGGATCAGACATTCCAATATACAGGGTGTTTCAGTTTATTGTTGCATAACTTTAAGATTCGATAGAACTTTTAAAATTAATGAATAAAGTCTATATAAACATGGGTCGAAAAATGCGTGGCTTCCGAAATCAGGGTGTTTAAATTTACTTTCTAAAATAGTTTTTTTTTAAATATTTCGAACAATATTTGATGTATAACAGTAAAAATTGGTATACAAGGGTTTTTTGGTACGACAAAACGAACCATGGGCATAGTTTTACTGTAGCCGCTAGAGGGCGCTCTCTACTGTACCTGTAGTGTATTAAAATGACCGAGAATATTTTCTTAGTGCAATTTTTTGCTTTTTGAATAAAAAAACTGATTCTTTGCACTTTTCAACATAAAAAAGCTCTCTTGTGAATTTTCGTTATTGAGATATTTCGATTTTTAAGGTTCAATGCATTTTTAATTATTTATGATAAAATAACGTTAAAAAGTCAGTATCTCGATAGTTTTTAGAAGTAGGCTGTGCCTGCAAATATTTTTGAAATTGAAAGCAGAATAAGGTTAAATGTCAATTACTTGACAGTTAGTTTTGTTGTCTGTTGAAACCTGAAACGTTTTTTTGCAATTGTGAATGCACGAAATTTAGTTTCTTTTACCTGTTTTTTTTTTTGTAAGTTTTATAAAAATGCCATTTTTATTCTCCAATCAAGACTTAGCGGATATTCATTTTCTGTATGGCTTTGTAAATGGTAAAGCAGCAGAAGCAGCCAGAGAATACGCACGAAGATTTCCAAACAGACGACATCCAACTCGCTCACTATTTGTAAGAGTGCATCGCCAAATAATTGAAAATGGTTTTGGAAATCTCCAAAGGGATCAAAACATAAATGTTCGTCAGCGCAGATTTACCGGTATGATTCTGCGTGAGTTTGATAGAGATCCGACCACAAGTGTTAGGAGAGTTTCTGGTGCCTTGGGAATTTCAGCAAGCCATGTTCACCGTGTTCTTAGAAATGACCATAGACGTCCTTACCATTTGCAACCTGTGCAAGGACTACAGCCAGGGGACGGAGAACGAAGAATCACATTTTGTCAGTGGATTCTTGATATAACTGATAATAATAGGGAGTTTTTAAGTAACGTTTTATAGACCGATGAGTCATGCTTCAGTAGACGTGGAGTGATAAATTTTCATAATCAACATATTTGGTCGCATGAAAATCCGCATGCAGTTCGGGCAAGAAATTTTCAGCATGAATTTAGTGTGAACGTGTAGATTGGTATCTACCGTAATCGACTATTTGGACCCTACCTTTTGCCTGCAAGGTTAAATGCTGCGACCTTCTTGGAATTTTTAAAGGCTGAACATACAAATATGTGGGATGATGTTATGTTAGATTTAAGAAGATTGGCCTGGTTCCAGCTTGATGGTTGTCCAGTTCATTATTCGAGAATAGTTAGAAACTGGCTGGACGAAAATTATCCAGAAATATGGATCGGCCGTAAAGGACCAGTCGCCTGGCCTCCACGATCCCCTGACCTAAATCCATTAGATTTCTTTGTGCGGGGATTTCTAAAAGAAAAAGTGTACCAGACTCCCGTAACCACAAGAGATATGCTAATAGACAGAATCAGGCCTTATTTGAATAATGCTATACCACATTCGATCATTCGTAGATGTGAATTGAAATCTAAATGATCATCTTAATTACTTGTAATGCCCAAATCGAGAATGTAAAAAAAATATTATTTTCCCATAAATAATTAAAAATGCATCGAACCTTAAAAATCGAAATATCTCAAAAACGGCTAACTATAACGAAAACTCACAGGAGAGCATTTTTATGCAGAAAAGTGCGAAGAATCAGTTTTTTATTCAAAAAGCAAAAAATTGCACTAAGAAAAATTTTTCGGTCATTTTAATACACTACAGGTACAGTAGAGAGCGCCCTCTAGCGGCTACAGTAAAGCTATGCCCATGGTTCGTTTTGTCGTACCAAAAAACCCTTGTATACCAATTTTCACTGTTATACATCAAATATTGTTCGAAATATTTAAAAGAAACTATTTTAAAAAGTAAATTTAAACACCCTGTATTTCGGAAGCCTCGCATTTTTCGACCCATGTTTATGTAGACTTTAAGCATTAATTTTAAAAGTTCTATCGAATCTTAGTTATGTTATGCAACAATAAACTGAAACACCCTGTATATATATATATATATATATGCATGGCACAGTTAAAATTTTTAGGTCGATAAATGACGTCTTGCAACACTGTCTGAAATGTAAGTTTGCTATTATTCTCAAGCATCGTCTCTGAACAGCAAACACCTTCAATATGACCCCAAATCAGTGTTCAATACTGTAAGATAGATTGAAAGTAAGTATAATAATAATCATTAAAGTCGATTTTGTTACGTAGGTATTTAAACTACGTATCATATGTTATTTTAGATAGCTTCTTTGATAAAAAGGTGATGTGTGATTCCCAAGTTAAGCTTGCATCAATAATCACTCCAAGAAATTTCACCGTTTCTACTAAATTACTTCTATGTGGACGAGTACTGAGTAGAAGAGATTGAGTTTTCGCTATGTTGATTGACAAACTGTTGGCATTAAACCAGCTTTGAATGTTGTCAAAATGCTGCTGAGAATCAAGTAATACATGGTCAAAGTTACTGTTGGAGGATATTGATGTCGTGTCATCCGCAAATAATATATACAGGGTGTCCGCAAAGTTGGGGTTTTCCTTTACACGACGTGTAGATCTTGAAAACATAAGCAATTTTTCTTAGTACCATATACACCAATGTCTTAAGGGAACCGAGATAAAGGGCTCTGCAACATCAAAAATATCTGAATACCGTCCTGTAGCCGCGACCCGCGACATCCCCGAGTGGTACTAGGACACTAGCTCAACCCGACGACAGAACTGGGTCGGGTCAGTGTGTCAGGTCAGTATGCAACCTTCAACCGACGGTTACGGTCACGCGTGTAGAGGTAAACGAACCCGTATAATCGATTGCGTTTCAAAAAACAACAAGCACTAGAGACCTGGCTAGAGATGTGCAAGTATCAAAAACTAAAGTGTGGCAAACGCTGCGTGAAGAGGGGCTGTATCCGTTTCACCTCCAACGTGTACAAGCCCTTCAACCTGACGATTTTCCAGCAAGAGTGCGGTTTTGTGAGTGGTTGTTGCATCAATATGACAATAGTCCGGACTTTTTGAAGTGCATATTGGTGACAGACGAATCTTCGTTCACGCGTAATGGGGTGAATAACTTTCGCAACACTCATGTTTGGTCAGTAGAAAATCCGCACGCTGTCCGTCGGGCACATTTTCAACAAACATTTTCGGTTAATGTTTGGGCTGGCATGGTGAACGGTATGCTCATTGGACCATTTATTCTCCCAAATCGATTGGACGGGATGTAATACCTAGACTTTTTACGCAACATTTTGCCTTCCTTGTTAGAAGATGTGCCATTAAGTGTAAGACAACCAATGTGGTTTCTGCACGATGGTACACCGCCCCATTTTAGACGCGAAGTGCGTGAGTTTTTGAATGAATTATTTCCGAATAGGTGGATCGGACGTAATGGACCCGTAGCGTGGCCTCCGCGATCTCCAGACTTAACACCATGTGATTTTTTTCTTTGGGGAGAAATGAAACGCTTAGTGTACAAAACTGAATTGAACAAGCTGGTGCTTTCATTCGGGGGAGGGACTCCATTCTCAAAGCCTGCACCGATGCTTGGCTACGTCGTGCACGCACCTGTGTTTTTGAATCAAACGGCGATAACTTCGAACAATACCTATAAAGTACGTTTACCTAAAAACTAAAAACGCGACAACGCCGTCTTATTTGTTACCTCTGTTCGTGGTCTGCACCACCGCCGGCGTCTGCTCGGTAGCGCATCAGCTGATTTCATTTTCTGTTGGAGCGGTATGATTTCGGGCAGAGACGTACTTAGCCCTTCTCGTCAACTGGAGAGTTAGTACTTTTTCCTTTATTTTTTTTACTTGGTCGCCCTCGTTTCACTACACATTACCTTTGTTATTTCAAGGCTAGTTGTTTCTGAAAAGGAAAACCCCAACTTTGCGGACACCCTGTATTGATTGATGTTACTGTTTGGCAGATCATTTATGTAAATCAAAAAAAGAATCGGTCCCAAGACACTTCCTTGGGGAACTACGTGCTTAATATGTAGATTGATAGATAAACAATTTTGAAAACTAAAATACTGTGTTCTGTCCGATAAATAAGATGCAATTAAGGACAGGCTACTACTAAAAGTTTATACCTACAATCATTCGTGTCCACTTCACAGACGCGAGCGTGTGATAAGGAATTTTTACATTCTGGTTACCCGAATAATGTCGTACTAGGTGATTAGTATCGGATTCACACTGGCCTGTAAAAAAGCACCAGGATTATCACCGGTGCAATGCACTTGAGAACGTTCCATTTTATAAATTGGAGGTATTGGAGGCGATAACAAAACGTTTCCTTTGAGGGTAGAGCAGCTCGTCTGCACATGACTTCTTGTGATGTTTGCCAGTGATTTGCGGAAAACCACTTTTTACTACCAAAAACTGCACAGTTAGGGTTATTTTTAATATAACACCTTACTTTGTTTTCCTATAGGCTCTGAGGTCCTCTTATATAAAATATTTGTATAAACGTCTTCTGCAACAGTTCAAAATTTATACTATAATGTGTTGTATAAGTATGCCACAAGAATGTTGATTTTGGTATTGAGGCAACAACAAAAGAGCGCTTTTACGGCTTAACAGTTGTTTTACGAAAAACTTATATAGCACTGCTTTGCTAGTTAGGTAACGAACTAACAAGTCACCAGACAAGCGTAGCAGAGTTAGTTAAGTTAGTTTAATTGAAAAACCGCGGTTTGGCAGTATCACATAATCATGCAAAGTGGATATGAAGGAATCCGTGAACGAGGAAATATAAATTGGAATGCGTCTAAACCTTAATCTGGCAGTTCTCAAACTATTACAAGACGATTATCCCAACCGGGTTTAACCTGGATAATATTTTCCAGCTTCCGTTCCGCGGATATGCTGGCGACCAAACTATTTCAATTATTTATCCCTGGAAAGCCCGTCGCCGTTTAGAACATGGCCGTGGGCATGATTTTTAGGCGGAAGGGTCGACAAACTTTCAAGTTGTACCTTCGTCGTGTTCATCATTAATCTTGCACTTAAGGGCTGTTTGACGGATTGCCTAAGCGATATTGGATATTTACGATTGTTTGAGCCTACATCCAAGATTCTGAACTGGGATTATACAGATTTAAACAATATTACCAAGTAGGTGGACTCTGCACTTTTCACGTAGACCTGTCATAAAATATACTAAGTGAAAGTGACATATAAATCCGAACACCCAGTTTAAATGGTTTTATTTTAATAAAATTTTGTATAAGTACTTAATGAAGCATAATAAGTAAATGATAAACATTTCAAAATGATTGCACTGCTTTAAAGCCCTTTGACCTTTAATAATGTGTGGATGCACCCTGATGTGCTACGCATTCTCCAACGCGCCTAGGCATGCTTCTGATCGGGTGGTCAGTGTCCTCCTGTGGTATCTCATTCCAGGCAACCACCAACTCCTCTCGAAGTGCTTCTAGAGTCTGAGGAGGACGTTGCAAATTGAGCAATCTCCTACCCATCATATCCCACACGTGCTCAATTGGGGATACGTCGGGAGATCTTGGTGGCCATGGTAACAATGTGACATCATTATGTTGAAAGAAGTCTATTGTGACTCTTGCAACATGTGGTCGGGCATTATCTTATTGGAAAGTTGGATCTGCCAGGGTGTCAATATAGGGTAAAAGATGGGCTTCTAGAACTTCGTGGATATAACGCTGCGCGTTCATGTTACCTCTGATGAAGATTAAAGGTGACCTGGAACTATAAGCACCCCAAACCATAACTCCAACAGTGTGATGAACATGTCTTTCAACAAAAAACTGTGGATTCCTCCTTTCACCACGTTGCCTTCTAACCCTGGCACGACCATCGAGAATGCCTAAACAAAATCGAGACCCGTCACTAAAGACAATACTGTTCCATTCCTGATCCCAGAGTGACCGTTGTCTGCACCACTCAAGGCGATTACGTCGGTGTTCTCGAGTTAAAGGTAGGACGCAGTGTGGCCGGTATGAAAACAAGCCACAACTTCTCATTCGTCGGTAAACACTTCGCATGCCAATAGGTCTTCCGTGTTCTGCAAACCATTCATTTGCAATGGACCTGGTAGTGGAGAAACGGTCCCTTAAGGCCAATAATCTTAGGCGGCGATCTTCACGGTCTGTAGTTCTACGGCGGCGTCCAGTGCCCCTTGCTCTTTGCGTACGGCCTTCTCGAAGCCATGCCTGACAACACCTAACCACAGTGTCGACACTTCTTTGCACTCTAACTGCAATTGCCCGAAAAGAAAGTCCCACTATACGGCCCCTATCAAACTCACTAAGTTGACGAAATCGTACATGTCTCCGTACTCTAGGCATCGTAACCGATCGTAAAGGATGTCAAGAACCAAAATCCGCCAACGTTGATTCTTTACTGCGGCTGAAATATTCATTTTTAGAGCGTTAGTGATTTAAAAAAAAAGCAATATAAAAACCGAAATGTCCAACTGATAAGGCCGAAAATTTTTTCACTTGTTATTTACAGTAAGATAAATACATTCACCAACTTTTATTAAAATAAAACCATTTAAACTGGGTGTTCGGATTTATATGTCACTTAGTATACTATGTTCGGTATAAGTTAAACCCTTTTAGGAAGTACGCACATGAATAATAAACGAATTCAATGGATTAAGGATTTCACCAACATTAAAATTTAACGGGGATTTCCACCAATTAGGAACAGCTTACCGAAATACAATTTGACGGAAGCTGTCAAAGCTCTTCTGATATCAGTAATTTCTATTGAAATATTGAATATAATCGCAAAAAAGTGGTTGTTTTGTGAATAACGGTACATTCTGGATGTAATACCATATCTTTAAGCTTTAAAATAAGGATAACTTTCATAGAATTGCCAATTTCTATCATCTTACAAAAGACGGGCTCTTATTTGAATGGACCAATGAAAATGCGAGAAATAATAGGACGATTTTCTAGCTCTTATATTTAATAGAATGTTTTAATAGTTTTGGATAACTGTCACAGTGCAAGCCAATCTAGTTTTGTTTCTTTGTCATACGCAGAGTGTTGGAGATAATACTTATCTGTAAAAATGTGCCCATTCGTTTTTATTTTGCCAAATAAGGATATAAAATGTATTCCAAGTGGTTCATCATCTGTTGTTACATCAAAAGCTGTATATTACCAATTGGTGATCTAGAAATGCGCACCCATGCAAACAAACAGCACATCCTGCATTCCTGGGCCACAAAACATATTTGTAAATGTATACGCATTCATCTATTATTCAACGTCTAGATATTACGTCAGAATCAAAAATACCTGTTTACGAAAATATTTGCAAAACTAGTTGTTATATCTCATTTATTTGATCTGGAACACGTCGGGAATCTCAATTGCTTTTGAAGTGTTATGCAGTGTCTCTGAACCGAAAGAAAAGCAAAATTGGTAAATAGTGTCGCTGAATTTGGTAGGGGCAATAATCTGGGCCGTCGCAAAATCAATTAAGGTGTCACGCAGCGCCGTCTATGAAAAAAGTTTATTATTGTATTGAGCGAGTACACAACATATGCTTTTTGGGGGCATAGCCTTCTGATGGTGCATGTGTGTTCTAAAATGTGATTTTTTGGTAACGTCCCTTCAATCTTAATTTACATAATCTATCCTTGTAAACTAATGCTGCTTTTAGTTTTTTCCTCATCATGAATCCTGTTCCTAATAATCTATTTTCCCCACCGCTATTCATGAAAGCATAAGCGTTCACCTCTATTATGCCCTGCCCTAATTACTTTGTATCTTGTAGCGCCATCAAATCGCAGTTATGTTTTTTCAGCTCATTTACTAGTTCTATATTACAACTTGTACAATATGCATACTGGTCGTTCTTTCAAACTCCTTCGCAACTATCCTGGAAACTCCTTTTTCCATTCTTGCTTATAAAATTGTGAATGTTTTCCTATTTTACCGCTCTCCTCATGAACTCATCTCACACTTTAATTAAATATTTATTTTGGAAACAAACAGGTTTCGGTTTCCTTATTGCTTGTCCGAAAATGCGGTAATGGCAGTAATCTACCAGCCTCTGCCTTTTGTATGTACAAAATATGGGGTATAAAACTACGAAGTGTACTTAGAATTAATTTTTAGGTTTATTTTTTCGTTCCAGCTCTTTTTCGGTAAAACATCTGGAAATATTTGAATTATTTTGAAAAGTCGCGAAAAATGACGTTTTCAGTAAATATTCTCATTTCGTTAAAAATACCGAAACATACGCTTTTAACATGCATAGAAAATCTGCAATATGAAATTTTGTTCTTTGGCGTTTATGTACAAATTGTGAACTGTCAACCCGCAGCCCAGTTGACAAGGCGTTAATTTTAAAATTTTCATTTGCATTTTCTCAAGTGTTGTGCATTGATTTCGGTGACATTCCACTATAGAGGTTTTAGGTTTGCTGGTAACTTTACGACATATATTTGGGTATTTTTCAATCGCTGGAAATATAGCGTGAATGTTTGTTCACTGCCCGAACAACGAAAAAAATTCAACTTTATGAGTGTAGGGATATAAAAAATCCTGAATGGTTTTGTACGAATACGAATCTAAGGTACCTTAATGGTACTGATGAACGGCAAGTAAATCAATGAATGTTCGGAAACGAGCAATAACTAGAAAATTTTTGGTAGAAAGTCTTTGTCATCAAGTAGGTGTTCAATGGCTATCTGCAAGATGTTTATAGGAAGAAGCACACGGTAGGTGATGTTAAATCAGTAAAATCGCATACCAACTGCAGAAAATAATATAAATATGAATAATCAATAATAGTAAAAAAATAAATCAAAAATCAAACATTTTCTTAAATCTTGTCTAATTTATAGGTTATTTCTTAATATTCAACTCAGCTGGGGATGTTTCAATGGCAAGCTGTCATCCCAAACTTTAGCAATATTTTGTTTGCTTATTTAGAATAGCTTTGTGTTCCATATTTAAGACTTACAACATTTACCTCCCACTGAGAAAGTTTGCTAGCCAACTCTCCAAAAATTCTTGCAGGCCCATACATAGTCATAATAAACAAAAACCACACCCCCCCACTAGATTATCTACCCTTTTTGTTTGTTCGTTCTTATAAGGGCAAATAGAAGTATTTGTGAAGTATGTCTAATAGTTGAATAGAAATGCATGAGATAGAAGCGCATACATGTATTAACGCCAAAACATTTAGATGCACCGTTCTCCACCAGCTGAAACCCTTACCTGTATTTTTTACCCGCCATAAAAATCTGTGAAACGTCGAAAAAAGTTTATTTTTGATTCGTTCTATTGCCGCTTCCTCCGATGCCATCCACTTTCAAAAAACTACAAAATCTTTTGGTCTTTGACACATTAGTAACATTGTGTCAGAATTTCATCAAAATCCGAGCGGTACTTTCCAAGTAACAGAGGAGCCAAAGATTAGTGGACAGACAAACAGACAGAGCACAGTAATTCCTCCATAGGCCAAAGATCCCAAAAACTCATGAGTATATAACGGTCTAAATGAGTCGCTAAGCTATCGAGTAGGCGCGAGGTTGTTAAAAAATATGAATAACAGTGTAATTAGTTCAAACTGTCATTTGCTTGTGTCCATCGCAAGTGGCAGCTTCTCGAGACTAAATACCGGGACTAGTAAGTCAACTTACTTACCTTATGGATTATAATTCTAAGCCTAGTTTTTTCGCGTAGTGATAATATGGAGGTGCAAAAATATGGTATGTACTCTTATTATTTACCTGTTTTATGTAAAAACATGCATTTTGGAGTTTCCTATACATTTTTTATTGAAAGTTGTTGGAAGCTGAGATAAATATTATCTTAAAGTAGATAATCTCTAGATTAGGGGCATATAGGTTTCATCTGCATCTTGATGCCCCTTCTTAGGTTTTTGAGATGCCGAACCATATATGTTCATAGTACAGAAAAAAGAGATGTTTTCCAAATCCAATTTTGTTGTTGTTTTAGGTAAATTTTTTAAGTATTCTGTTTCGAGGAGGACTATTTTTGATATTTGGCATTCTAAGGAGGGTAGTGGTTTACGAAAGTTACCTGTCATATTGTCAAAATCTGTGTTGGACTAGTTTTGGCAAGTAGACCACTTCTTCATTCAGCCAGAATCATCAGCCATCTAGCGGCACGGCTATTAAACTCGAACTGAGATCCATGACAGTTCCGACTAATAGCAGCGATGTGCGATCCACAATGGTTCGATTCTGGTGCGATAGATAGCGTTTCGCGATGCTGATAAACCGTACCTCCGGTGTAGAGGATCATTGTGATGCTTTCGTTTGTTCGTCCAGAGATAAGAGACCATGCTGATGAGTAGCTAAGAAGCACGAAACAGCTGTACATGGTTGGCTGTCTTCTTTTCTTGGTCAGACGGACGGGAATATCTTGTTTAACCTGTTCAATGGCAAGTAGACCACTTCTACATTCAGCCAGAATCATCAGCCATCTAGCGGCACGGCTATCAAACGGGAACTGTGATCCATGACGCTTCGCGCTATCTCATGCTGTGTTGGATTATAATGTATTATAAGTATTAGAGTTCATAATTTTTTTCAATATATCTGGTTAGCCCTTATTATGAACTAGTTTATTATTTCTTTAATTTGAGGTTGATCTAAAACAATATCTAAAACAAAAATACTGAGAAACATTTTTAGTACCTACTTAGTATTTTTTTTTCTAAAAAAGAATTTGTAAATTGCATTTTTATGTTTGTAAAACTGTATCTTAAGGTTTAAAATACAATGAAAAATGTTAACTCTATGTTGTGTATTTATGACCGCCGAAGTATGGAAGGGAAATCACTGTACAGAGGTTTCCTCGCAGAAAAACGATTATTCGTATTTGTTTTCGTAGATGCATTGTGAATCTGCTTTCTACATTAATCGGTACAAGGAAAAACATTTAGCGATCAGTTTGTATTCCCAGCGAATGTCCCCGCGGACGCCTGTGAATCATGGTTTTCTTCTGAATCGGGAGAGTTTGAATAGCTCTCGCTTTACGGAACCGTGGGCGCGCGGGTTGCCAAAGTTGCCCCGCTTCGCGCTTCGAGATTGATTTCGAACGAGACTTTAATGAAAAGCATATTGAGACGAAAATTATGATGGAGTGATGAGAGATTTATTCTCCTTACATTTTTCAATGAGGATATCAGGTGGCATTGATCGGTCAAATCGAATGGGACGTAAGCTGACCTTAATGTTGAAAATTACTGAAAATGTCAAGGATGATCGTGGATCCCCTCTCCCTGTAAAAGAGGAAATCTACTTCAATTTCAACCTTCACAAACAATAACAAATTGCACGGCCTCTCAAAGCTTTGTCTATTGGAAAAAACTTGTTTGGATTAGACAGGGTGTTAATTAAGAAGTTTATATAAACATATACAGGGTGTTAAAATAAAAAAAAGGGTTTATCGTAAATACCTTAAATATCGTTTACCTAATTTTGTTGCAATTTGGCGCTGGTAGTTGTAACATTAAGGAGCTAATTTAGCCCTCACTTGATTAATTTCATTAAGTTTAGTGGCGTCTCGAGCGGGATCTGAACGATTATGTGTGGCCAAAAAAAATCATTCGCTGACTTTTGTGCAATTTTTATTATGTTCTTTGGATTAAGCAAATAGAAGTACAACTTTTTTGTCTCTCGAGTTTTTACGTATCTTGCTTAGTTTTTGAGAAAAAAAGTACCTAATTGCAAATCTCTGGACCTCACAAGGAATACGGGGAAAAGTTTCTTTTATAAATTATTTTTCTTATAATTATTTATTACTTATTATGTAACTAAATAACATTAACATCTAGACTAAGAAATGTCACTAAATTAAGTGTTGGAAATATCCCCGCCATCATTGAATTACGCGTTTTCCTGAAAATACCTGGCCTATTTTTATTATGTCACATGAATCAATGATTCTATTCCGTAAATCCTCTTCACTTGCAATATATACCAACGCTTTAAGGTGTCTCCAGAGAAAATAATCTATGGGATTCATCTCGGGCAGTCGAAGTCCCAATCCATCGACTACGGGAATTTTCTTCCAAAAATTGTCGCGCCACCTCACCAAAGTGTAGTGGAGCCCCGTCGTGCATGTACCACATACGGACTCTTTCCATGCATGGAACTCCTTCTAAAAGTGCAGGTAAAATAAATTCTAAAAAACCGTTGAATCCCAAATAGGTGGATACTATTCACAATGCAACATTGTTAACCGGTTTCCGGATTCGCTCCAGTTTTCTGCTTTTCCATATCATAGATATGCTGGACGTTGACAAACTATATTTCCTACAAATGTCAACATTGTATGATTTATTTCCGGTGAAATCAACAATTTCATCTCTATACAAGTTTGTCTACATTGGATCGTCGCGATCAGCGTCACGAACACAGCTAGCAGCCCGGGAATTTGTTTGCTCCTTTTTGTAATCGCAGCGAAAAGTATTCCGAATTCAAAATGCATTGATAACTCGTTAAAACCTGACGATCTTTATTTAAGTTCTATTTAACATAAGCGAATCCCGGCTATAGTTTTTATCGAGTTGGGGGGGTTACTGTAAAAACTACTGGAGCTCTTTTCAAAAGAAATTGTGGACGAAACAAAGTGAGGGTATTAGAATTCCTAGACGTATACATTTGAAACGAAATCCAGCTGCTCGGCTTGGAGAAACAGTAGCAACATCAAATTCCTGCGAAATTGCAGAGAAAAACGCAATAACAACACTAATGCTGGTCATTTTTATATCCCTACATCTTGGGCATTGCTCCCCAGCAATACTACTACTTCTTCTGTACGTATCAGGCTTTTTGAGCCAACAAAATCCCATATTGCAAGTTGAGGTATGCGGAGTATTAAACTGGCAACAGAGGTCTAAACGCAAATGAAATTTCTGCATCGCATACCTAAAATGTCTTCAAAGGATCTTCTTTTACTATATAACGAATCTATCCTTTAAGCTATTCGTTATGGTGTTAGAGGAAAATGGATTGCGTTCTCCACTGAATAATATTACCAAGAATTGGAAATAAATATAAAAAATAATAAGAGTCATAATTTAAACCTGATACAATCGCATTTTGCGCTGTAAGCGAGTATTAATGCTGATTGTCTCAGTATTTTACTTTCAATTTTTAATGTAGTACTGTGAAAACATCTAATTTTCAGACTAAAGCTGTTTTGTTGCTCGCGATGTCAATCGTGATCTGTTGGTCATTATGACAATCCAACTCGATAACAAGCGTTCTCACCAAAGAGATGGCAACCCGATCAATTGCTCAATGGTTGCTGACAGCAGTTGATGAAAGATGTCCTTGTGACACTTCAGCTGGTATTCTATCATATATTTCCCCGTGCATTAGACCTTAAAACTTGGATAAACATTTTCAGCAGACGGATCACCTATCCTTCGCATATGCCGTGCGCCACTGGGTTATTTATAAATATTCCATCTTTGCTGCTCGATGCAAGCAGGCAAGCGGGGTGGCAACATACTAGGTGGGCGCGATATCATCTATATATATATATATATATATAAGAGAGAAAATTATCATGCGGAGAAAGGTATATAACAAAAATAGGAAAATAATGGGCAAAATCCGCAAAAGTGGATTCGAGCAGAAAATAGGATAGGTAACCCGAGCGATACGTATTTCTGATGGTTGGCTTCATCAGGCCCCAAATGAATGCACATATGCAACTACAAAAGTAGATACACATGCCCACACATCCGGATACGGGTGTAACCTGAGGTAAACGAAGATGGAGAGGAAAAAAAGAGACACACGAAGGCCACAATTTGTCGCCTTGAAAATTCAAGGTCTTCTAGCCATTTTATACTACAATGTGTAGGTTGGCTCTTTTTGATGTAATTGAACTGCATGGAAAATTGTACTAGAAGTTGTTTGGAATGCATGAGAAGTATAGATTCAATATACTTGACTCCATATTTTGGGTTTTCTAAAACGTACCAGTGATCATGAAACCCTAGAAAAATGTTTGCCTACAACGTGTCACTTCTGATCGTCCATTGCATACGATAAAAAATAAGGTGATTTTTTTTATTTCGCGGAAAACCTACAGTCGTTCTCAATTTTCTATACCGTGTGTCCAAGATCCTATACATGGGGATCTCAATACCTGTGGGAGATACAGCTGAGGTTTACTTAGGAAAGAGTTTGCATCCTTTGAGTCGTATTCACATACCGTTGAGAAAATTTGGAACTTTGATTGCAACAGATTTTTCGATATATTTGATCTTTTTGAAACATGTGTCCTGTAACCATGTACACATTAGTGGAACAATAGACCTTGTTGCAGATCCCTGGATATCTGATCTCTGTGTAACTTTACCTCATCACATCGTAATTAGATTAGCAGATTCATTGTCTTTCTTGGCTCTTTTTCAATATATTTCCTTGGGTTACTTATGAATCTTCTTGGATTGACTCGGTAGATTTTTGTATTACGCCGAAGATTAGATTTTCAGTAGAATCTATACGAGTTGCAGAACACTGAAGAAATAGCTAGGTCATTATTCAACTTTACATATTTCTTGAGATAATTTTTCTTTTAATTATATTATTCCTCACCACACTATGTGAATCATAAGCAACGTAATTATAATTATAGTTAATTCTCTTGTTGCTAAAAGCTTTCAGGCTCATTGTCATGGCAATAAAGAGAAAAAAGCGAGTGTTTTGTGTAAACGAATGCATTTTAGCGATCCTAGCTGCAAATTTATTTAAATTAGCAATTTGGCTCAACATCCTTCATCAATTTCAGCAGTGTCGGAAGATAAAAATTCAGAAAATAATTTTCTAAGTTCATTGTAGTGGAATTGAGGATTATCGCTAGAGAGAATTTCTAGCTAGTAATATATTTATGAAATCAATTCAGAGCTTCCTATGTAACTCAAAGAGACTGCTAAACGCGTTGGTACAGATCAATAGAGTAACTGAATCAGTCATTTCTAAGAGCTCTTAGGAATCAATGAAATCTGTATCATTCGCAAATAAAATACTTTTTGGGCTAAATCTAGTACTTGAGCTTTAAAATATTAAAAGGTCGAATAACCTTCACAGTTTATGAATAATTATAATAAAAAACCTGAATGTATGTTTTTTTAGCAAGGAATAGAATTGATGCTATATGATTTTGGCATCACAATCAATTAGTCACATTTTTGAATGATTGATGTTGAAAATTGCACTAAAATATTGACTTTCATATGTTTTAATTTCACAAGTTTTCTTTTAGCAAAAGAGCATGTTTAGAAAAATACGATGTGTAGCTTTCAAAATAAACGATTCAATTCAAAATGACACTGACAATATATCGAATTTTGAAAAATACTACCGAGTTGACCAAAACGTTAGTCAAATTTTACTTCCGTTTGTGGTTTCATTTGGCGGCTAGCAGACCGTTGAGATTGATTAGCGAGATAACGGCAGGATGAGCTTCAGATGCTGGGTATTCCCAAAACAGGCGACATGAAACCAGAATACAATCTCGGATAAAATTAAGAAATCTAATTTTTTTAACCTTTTTTAAATGGTCGTACAATATCGCATCATGAAGTAGCTATGGGTAATTCATAAAAAAGGTGAACGTTGTGTCATTGAAAATTATTATAATTGTGATTATAAGCAATGTTTTTCAGGTTTTCCAATGTATATTGCATGATATAATTTTCTCCCATGTTAAGCACGAAATTACTCCAAATTAACATTGTTTTTTCCAAGGCAGATCTACTTTAACTAATCTAGCGTGTTTTAAACAGTTTTGCTCTGAAGTTGTTGATGAAGGAGGGCAAGTAGATGTTGCTTACGTTGACTTTTCAAAGGATTTTGATAAGCTAGATCACGGTATTTTGTTAAAGAAATTAGCTACGCGAGGGTTGACCCATCAATTCTTGAATCTTTCAAAACTTATATTACAAACAGATGCTTGAAAGTCGAATATCTCCACTCAGATTATACCTTCTTCCGGCGTACCTCAAGGGTCTGCTCTTGGCCCTTTGCTTTTCCAAATTTTCATTGATGACGTCGTTGGGGAGCTACGCACTAGCTGTCTTCTATATGCCGATGACTTGAAGATTTTTTTGTGAAATTGAGACCATGGACGACTGTAATATATTGCAAAACGACTTGAGCAACCTAAATGAGTGGTGTCACCGTAACAAGCTGTACCTTAATGCTGATAAATGCACTATGTCTATTACGCGAAAACTTGTTCCAATCATATATAACACTGATAACACTGATCAACAGCCAAAAAATATCCTAAATAAAATCAACAAAATATTACTATTTTTAATGTGCTAAAACCGGAATGAAACTTATTTTTTCAATATTAGTTCAAATTTTAGAGATACGGTAATTATATGTGTTCCTGCTGTGACAGTGTTAATATACTGTAATTCACAAGAATGCACGTGCTACATTTTTATATTCGGCAAGGAAAGATGATGTAATCGGCATGATTGTGTTACGTTATACATACGTGTACATTATATTGTTTTATATTAGCCATTTTTTCCTCAGTTGGCTGACAGCGTTCATGCAAGATGTCTCGAAAGTGTGTAAACAATCCAGATCAGTTTTGTTACGTGTGTGGTGATGTGACTTTTGCGTCTCAGAGACGGTGTATTACTCCACTAATAACAAAGGCATATCAGCTTTATTTCGGTTCTAAACTAGGTGATCAAGACAAACAGTGGGCACCCCACATCTGCTGTAATACATGTGCTTCAAGTCTGAGGAACTGGTTAAATGGCAAAAAACGGTCTATGCGCTTTGCTGTCCCAATGGTTTGGAGAGAGCCTACAAATCATATTAATGATTGTTACTTTCGCATGGTACCTTGTGTTGGACAAGCCACAGGTATGTCCAAGAAAAAAAATCGGTTATTAACTACCCAAACATACCATCTGCGATGAGACCTATGCCTCACAGTGACGAAAATCCTATTCCAAAACCCTCAGAATCCTACACTTGCGAATCAGAAAACGAATCAGATCATGGCGATCGAGTGATTCGTCAGGAAGAAGATATGCCATCAACGTCAAGAGATCCTGATTTTATATCGAGCACGTCATGCCACTAACCGCACAAAATAACACAGTCAGAATTAAATGATCTTGTAAGAGATTTAGAACTTTCAAAATGTAAGGCAGAGTTACTTGGATCAAGACTGCAGCAGTGGAACTTGTTAGAAGACGATGTTTCGGTATGTGTTTTTCGTAAACGCCACAAAGACTTAGAACCATTTTTCAATATGGAGAATAACTTGGTTTTCTGCAGTAACATTAACGGCTTACTGGCGGCTTTAAATGTAAACTATAACCCAGAAGAATGGAGATTGTTTATAGACAGTTCAACATTGAGTTTAAAGGCAGTGTTATTACATATTGGAAATATTTTACCATCTCTTCCTGTAGGGTATGCAGTTCACATGAAAGAATCATATGACAATATGAAGTACCTATTGACATGCATAAAATACGATGAGCACCAATGGCATATTTGTGGCGATTTGAAAGTTGTTGCACTTTTACTTGGGCTGCAGCTAGGCTACACAAAGTTTTGCTGTTTTTTTGTGTGAATGGGACAATCGGGCAAAGGTACTTCATTACACCAGACAAAACTGGCCTGTTCGTCAATTCCTAGAGCCAGGTCAAAAAAATGTACAGCATATGCCATTAGTAGATTCGAAAAAAAATTTATTACCACCACTGCATCTCAAGTTGGGCCTAATGAAAAACTTTGTCAAGGCATTAGATAGAGATGGGCCAGCTTTTCAATACCTGCGTCAGAAATTTCCAAGACTAAGTGAGGCAAAGGTTAAAGAAGGTATTTTTGTTGGGCCACAGATTCGAAATATATTGAAAGATACACAGTTTGAAAACACTTTAACAGGTATTGAAAAAACTGCTTGGAATGATTTCCGTCTGGTGGTCACTAATTTCTTGGAAAATAGAAAAGCTGACAACTATAAAACCCTTGTCAGAAATATGCTGTCATCGTATCAAAAGATGGGCTGTAATATGTCTCTTAAGATACATTTCCTACACTCAAACCTGGACTTTTTTCCTGACATTTGCGGAGCCGTAAGTGATGAGCACGGCGATGGTTTTCATTAGGATATTTCAACAATGGAAAAAAGGTACCAGGGAAAGTGGAATCCTTCCATGCTTGCAGACTACTGTTGGACTCTTGGTAGAGATGCTCTAGAAACGATCCATAAAAGAACAGCAAAAAGACAGCGCATATAGTGATTTTTATAAGTATATGAATCTTGTTACTTTTTTTAATATATCCTTAAAAATAAAAAGTTTTTTTTCTAAACCGCAACTAATTTTTTTATTTCATTGTCATTTTTGGATTCAGCGCCCCAAAATTAACAAAGAAGTGCACTTTTCCCACAAGATACAATTAAAAAACTAAAATTTGTTGTCCAGTGTAATTTGCAACTTTACATGTGTGAAGAGTTTCATGACTTAGGTATATTCTTTGATACCAAACTTACATTAATTTATTTCGCATATTGATGCTGTTGTTAGCAAGGCCTATAAAAGTTTGGGCTTCATTATCAGGAATTGTAGAGATTTCAGTAATGTGTATACCACGATCTCGTTATATAATTTATTTTTTCGATCCAAAATTGAATACTGCTCTATAATATGGTGTCCTGTTCATGAAGTTCACTCAAATAAAATTGAATGTATTGAGAGGCGGTTTATGAAATATTTGTGGCACAAGGAATATGGTACGTATCCAGAATTTGGCTTCAGGCATGATGTATTACTTAGCAGATATAACCTATGTAACTTTTAGAAGCGCAGAAACTATGCTGCTTTTGTATTTTTATATAAAATGCTTAATAATGCCATAGATTGTGAATATTTACTCAGTAAGATTCTTATTCATGTACCTAATGCTAAGACGCGATCCAATTCCAAATACTTTAACTTAAACCAATGCGTTGCTTTCCTCTCCGATATATGTAGTATGTAACAACTATGAACGTGCAAGAAACGCTGTAGATTTGTTAAGTCATTTGGCAATTACAAGTTATTTTAGAACAATTTTGTCTTAAATTGATTCCTGTGTCCCTATCCGTTACATGGTGTAAAAAACCATTCGGATAGTGTATATACTAGTAAATAAATAAAATAAATAAACTCTAGAAAATCAATGGCTATCTTTCATGACTTACAAAGCACCCTTTCTTTATAGAAAAAAATACCTGAATGATATGATTGATCTGTAATGATTGGGTATGCCTTTAAATACAGTCTTATGATTTTTTATTTTGTCGTACCGATTTACTGATTTATTTATTCATGCCGACTTGATACAAATTTGTATATATGGTAAATAAATGTAATACAAAACAATAGTAATAAATAAAACTGTAAGAATACGTATCAATAAATAAATAATTATTATTGATACTATCATTATGTACTCAAGTGGAAGTTCGTACATCACAGCTACACTGTAAAATGAATTTTTTAACAATAATTTCTTAACTTCTTTTTTAAATGAAGCATACTGAGTGACAAAAAAGGTAAACACCTACGTACGTATATCCGATTTTAATAGTTGATTCGTAAACTGACTGCAGAAGCTGATTCAATAATGTGTTGAAGATTCACGATTTCTTATACACTCATTGACACGCCTGGACATCGTGCTGATAAGGTGGTCGTTATCCTGTTGGTATATCTCATTCCATTCTACCGCAACTTCGTGAGTAAGAGCTGCTAAAGTATGTAGAGGGTGTTGCAAATTTAAGAGCCTGCGGCCTATCATGTCCCAGACATGTTCAATTGGAGATAGGTCAGGCGATCTGTGTTTACCTTTTTTTGTCACTGAGTACTAATTACTAATTTGTTGAATTTTAGCTGGCAATTTGTTGAATAATTTGATGCGCTATAGTGGTTCCGCTACCTAAGTATTCTGATCCTACTAACTATGGTCAACTGAGACCGATCAGTCTACTGCCAATTTTTTCTAAAGTATTGGAAAGCGTTGTTTACGAGCAGCTCTGCGCCTACTTATATTCTAACAAAATTATTTCATCTAAACAATCTGGATTTCGACAAGGTCATAATACAGCTTCGGCACTCTGTGATTTAACAGACAATATAACAATGACACTTGATAACCGCAAAGCAGTAGCACTCATACTTCTTGCCTTTACTAAAGCATTTGAAACCATTAATCACTCACTTCTTGTGTCTAAATGCCGTTATTATGGATTTTCTGAAAAAACTCTTTCGTTTATGCAAACCTACCTTGAAAATCGGAATCAAAAAGTTCGTCTAAATCGACAGTACTCTACCGAACAAGAAATTTGTTCTGGTGTACCACAGGGATCAGTCTTAGGACCCCTATTATTTTCATTATACTTCGAAGTTGAGTCATTTATTTTAACAGTGAGTAGATCTGATCAAAAGAAATGTTTTTTTCCTTTACTATTTTTCTGGTAAAATTAAAGTAACAAAGTTATAGCCCTTTGGAAGTTTGAGTACCGCCCTGTCTCAATAATAATATTATGTGCTCGTGTTTGGCGACAACGGATATAATCCGCCTTATCGGTTCATCGCATCGGAAACAAAAAAGCGAAAGAATTTGGAACGATGTTTTTACAATTACTTCATTCAGTTGTATACAGTCAGTGTCAGTCGGTAGTGAATAGTGGTGTCTGTTGCGTGGCTCAAACGAAATAAAAAATGGCACATGTTTATGCGGATCGGTTTCCCAATCGAGTGCAACCAACCCCTCGTGCCTTTGTTAATGTAGTACAACGGGTTCGTGAATCAGGTGACTTAAGACGTCACATATGGACGGCATGCCGGTGCTCCAAGACCTCACGATCAAATACAGGTCCGCACTGAAATACTTGTCGGGAGGATACTTTATAAAACAAGGTAAAACTTTTTTTTAATTTTTTTTTATTTTTACACACATATTTTGGTTTATCTTCCTTCTACAATCATTATCTGAAAATTAATGACTCAACTTCAAAGTCACCCTGTATATCTCAGATTTAGAAACAGAGGTAAAATCATGCAGCATACAATTTTTTGCAGACGATACCCAAATTTTCTATTCATTTAGGAGTAATGACTTGGAAACAGCAAATAATAAAATTAATCAAGATCTTGCCCAAATTGAAAAGTTCAGTAGTAGTCATAATCTTCGTTTGACCCCTTTGAAGACAAACATGTTGGTATACGCAAATAGATCAAAAAAGAATACTTTAAAAAAGAACATAGACATACATTTAAAAGGTAACAAATTAGTTCCTGTGGATCATTCGAATAACCTAGGTATTATAATGGATGATGACTTAAAATTTGTTGTACACGTAAACTATCTAATTTCTCAGTGCTACGCTATTCTCAGATGTGTATTTGTAAATAAGGCTATATTACATAAATCTTTCTAGTTTTCAAAGATATCGTATTGGTTAGTGGTTTACTATGCCTATTTAGATATTATAACAAGATATTGTATTCAAAGTATTATGAGTACATGTTACAGACTTGTAAATGGTCTAAGAAAGTATGATCATATATCGAATGCCATTAATGAACTCAAATGGATGAAAATTGGTAAAATGTATGAGTACCAGCTCCTAAATCTGACTCATAAGGTTCTTTATTAAAAAACACCGTCATATTTAGTAAACAAATTCATACGTTGAGGGAATATGCATGGCATTAATATTAGATATAGAGAGTCTTTTTCAATTCCACGCCACAGCACATCTCTATTTCAGGATACATATATTAAATTAAAAAAAAAAAATGAAAAAAGTTATACTTGATCAGCAGCGAATCTGTTGTAACCCATAAGTGGCCTCATATTTTCCTTATGCCTTTACTTAGATTATACTTTATTCTGTCGTTATTGTATACAGGTATTAATTTTCAGCAAAATCTGTTTTTTTTTACATCTCGTGTTGTTAAGGGGGTTAGATGGTAGAATAGATACATTATCTGAATCTCGCCTCCTGTAAGAATATTACAAATAAAAGACGTTAATTATTATTATTATATAAGTTGAATAGCAGTGGTCCCAACACAGATCCCTGAAGGACATCCTGCTCAACAGGATACACATCGGCTACTGTACGTCCAAGATTCACTCTAGTGTTCTGTCCTCGATGTATGAGATCAGCCAATTCGAAAAAAACTCTTATACCCATAGTATATCATTTTTACCTCAATACATTTCTATCTATACTGTCAAATACCTCAGATGGAAAAGCAAAGACACCATATTGACACCGTATTGGAGCCCCACGAAGGTGACTATGGAAAAAATCAAATTGGAATTTTTTCCTCTGCTGCCGCGGTTTTCGGCTTGTCTACGAATTGACGTACACGTAGCATATATCGGCTGTCACGGATTCATCCCTGCGATACGTATTGACATTTATTTCACTCTCGTTCGTTGTTCGTCGTTTTTTCGTTTAATGTGGTGGTGTTTTTCAGGTCGATTGAACAACGCGCTCACTCTATACCAAACGCAAATAAAATTTGCAACTGTCTCTACCGATAAAATCAGAGTGGACCTTTGTTGTTGGATATTTTATTTCAATTTTCCTTTTTTATCGGATATGATTTCACAGTAGGATCGATATGGCTGCGTGTTCAATTTGACTGACACATAAAAGCGCATCAAACTTGATGGAGTCGATGTCGAATCGCAAGTCCCGCAAAGTGTTTAAAAATAATAAGCATTCAGGAGTAAAAGTATTGTTTTATTTTTTGATGTTCTACTTCCCACGTTAACTACGTCTACGTATTGTAATCACGAAAATTTTCGAAAATGAGATAATTTTTTTTGGATGTTATAAGTGTACATGTCATTGTACATCACGAAAAACTATGTCACTCATTTCCGTTTGTCTGTCTTTCTGTCGGTCTGCCGGCTAATCTTATAACCGTCTATAACTTGAGCAGTACTGCCGGATTTCATAGGTACTGGCATGAATTTAAGTGAGAGAAGGGTGGATTTCACCAGGATTGTCAAATCAACAGTCCGTTATTCTCCACATATAGGGTAACAGTCCGTCAAATACAGCGAATCAACTTCAAGTTCCAATCAACAAATTTTAGCAACCAATAGCTATGAAATGTTGAGAACAAAATACTGTCAAAGTATGAGACCACAGCTTGTCATTGAAACATCACCAGCTTATTGAGCTTATTAAGAAATTAGATATAATTTAGTCAAAATTTAAAAAAGTGTTCGATTTCTGAATAAAATTCATGTTTTTATTTAATATTGTCGATTGTTTATTCATGTTATATTATTTTCTTCAATTGATATGCGATTTTACTGATTCAACATCACCTACCGTGTGTTCTTTTCCTATAAACCTCTTGCAGATATCCATTAAGCACCTACTTGATGACAGGCTCTACCAAAAATTTCATAAATATTGCTTGTTTCCAAACATTCATTCATTTACTTGCCGTTCATCAGTACCATTATAGCACCGTCGATTGATATTCCCACAAAACCATTCAGGATTTTTGATATCCATACATCCATAGTCAAATATTTTTTGGTTGTTCAGAAACTGAACAAACATCCACACTACATTTACAGCAATTAGGAAATACTCAAATATACAGGTATGTATGTCGTAAAGCTACCTGCAAACTTAAAACCTGCAAAAAATAGAATTTGCAATAACTTTCTTTTTTCACTAAGTACACATTTTAGGTTACACCCTCATCTCTTACTAGGCTTGCCCTGAATTGATTTTTGTGCTTACAAAAGGTAAAGACTGGTAGATTACCGTCATTACCTTATCACCGGACAAGCAATAAAGAAACCGAAACCTGTCAGTTTTCAAAATAAATATTTAAATAAATCGAGAGGTGAGTTCAGGGGTAAAACAGAAAAATATTCACAATCCCATAAGCATGAATCGAAAAAGGAGTTTCCAGAATGGTTACAAAGTACTTTGAAAGAGTGACCAGTATGCACATTGTAGAAGTTGTAATATAGCACTATGCCCTCAAAAAATATGTTGTGTACGCGCCCAATACAATAACAGACGTTTTTCATGACTCAACAGTCCTTGATCCACCACTGATCTTGGGACGGTATTTCCCTTATACCGAATTCAACGACACTGTTTACCGATTCCGTTTTTTTTGCCGGTTCGGCAACATTGCCGATCTGCAGATCACTTTAAAAGCAATTGGTATCCCAGACCTGTTATAATAATAGAAATTATAAGAAAATATAACAATGTTTGGTGATATATTTTCATAAATAGGTATTTTTTATTCTGACTTATAATATGTAGACGATGAATAATAGGTGGATGCGGATACTTTTACAAATATCGATGTTTTAAGACCCAGAAATGCAGAATGTACTGTTTGTTTACATTTGGTGTGGATTTCTAGATCATAAATTGGCAAAAATTGTTTTTGATGTAACAAAAGATGATGAACCAGTTGGAATACGTTTTATATTCTTTTTTTTGCAAAATAACAAAAATCAGTACATTTCTACAGGTACGTATTACGTACAACACCCTGTACGTGATGTACAGACAAAACTAGATTGCCATGCATGAACAGTAGTCAAAAACGGTGTAAACATCCTACCAAATATAATAGCTAAATCGACCTATTGCGTCTTTTCTGAAATTTGAAATTCTATGAAAGTTATCCTAATTCTAAAGCACAAAGACATAATATTACATCTATAATGTATCCTTATTTATAAGGCAACCGTTTTTTCAAGAATTTATTCAACATTTCAATAGAAATCACTGATATTAAGAGAGCTTTGACAGCGTCCGTCAAATTGCATTTCGATAAGGTAGGTATTTTCCCAATGGACCGTTAGATATTAATGTTGGTGAAATTTGCTGTAAAAAAAACTAAAAAACGCACTTATAGCTAACCAAATTAAAAAGTTGAAAATAATTTTTAATTACAAAGAGTTTATTATATTACAGTAGTAGATAGTCGAACAATCAATCATATTCAGAGTAAAATGCGTTGAAAGGTTGCTCAAGATGTTAGAAGTTCTTTATCGACATAACAGGCGAAAAAGGAGCAAAAAGTAGTGATTCTACCTCCCGTGTCACTCTTGCTATTTAAAAAAAATGTAAAAGTTGATACTCACTCTGGCAAAACTAGATATCTTGTCTATCCAACAAAATAACAAATTGCTCTCAAAACAAGAAACTTATGTGTCTAACATTTTTCTGAGATAAGGCGCTGGATGGATTTATATTGTAGTTTTGCTCTCGGTCTACAGATAAGAAAGTTTTTAGTATAGGTTATGATCATTAAATTGTACACTGTCTTGCTTTATTGTAATATCCAAGATATTGACTATTTTCCTATTGTTTTAGGTAAGTGACATCTGCCGATTCAGTGCCTTATGTCCAATATGGGTAAGTGAATGTTAAATGTGAATATTGCTTAATTAACTCGTAATTCTCTCGATCGAGAAAATTAATAATAATAGCTCTTGGCGATTTGTCATCTCCATATTTATGATGATACGCAGTCACTAGCGCTGTTGTAACTGCTGATTTAGTGCCCAGTGCAAGATATATATATATATATATATATATATATATATTGACTTGTGTTTCGTTGTCTGTTGGCACAGCTGCGATCAGAGTTGCTACAAGCAGCAGCGGCTAGCCCGCGAGAGGTGTAGCTTCCAATTTCATTGCTATCGATAGATGCGTAAAATTACCGGGATTATAAGCTTGTAAATAAATATATTAATGCAGAAAAATTGGATATACCCTCGTCTAACCTTTTCAGTCCTGCAAAAATGTTTTACTCATCAAACATTTTTCAAAAATGAAACTTCAACAAATAAACTGAGAGATTTTCATGTTTCTTCCTAGCTCCGCCTCCACTGGATCGATTTCCAAAAACTACATCGCGTTCACGTTGTTTGACGTAGTAGTAAGCTTATGTAAAAATGCCATCAAAATCTGAGCGACGGAAATCAGTAACATGGTTTTTCAAAACACTTCAAAAGCATATCTTATTTTCGAAATTTCTCGATATTACAATACTTCCTCGCCAGTTGGCGTGGGAGGCAAAAATGTGTCACCGATGCAGTCGAAATATTATTAGACTTTTCGAGACTGAATTAAAGATTAATTTGTATACTGAGCGACAAAAAAGGTAAACACCTAATCTGTATCCATCGAAGAAACAAAGTAAAATCAAACATATACACCCGTATTGCACGTGATCAAGAACTTAACCGTAGGAGACGCTACAGGGCCGTATCAAGCTATTGTGACTGATCTATCAAAAAATGTCGTACAAGATATGTGTTGCTGTAAATTCTATCAAAAGCATAGTAAATTATCATATTTCGACATGAGGAATCAGTGCAAAAAATTCTGTATTCACCATTTCAGCAAAATGTTACTAAAACGCACACGAAAAAAACTTGTGGACCATCTCAATTGAAATTGTTCATATTTTATTATTAACTTACACATATACCCAATAATATTTACAAATCAACCTTCTATTCACAATGCAGAGCAAATTTTTTTGAGCAAATAGAAACTACAGACGTAGTAGTAGTAGTACAAAAGTTTATTACAGACTCCATAAAGTTTGTTAGTTTGATTGCTATTAAAATTTACATGAGAAATAGGAAGAAGGTCAAAATGGCACTATTATGCTTTGGAACTCCTAAATTAAACCTAATTTTGTGTAATTATAAATTTGGAATTTCCACATTAATAACTAGAAACTTACACTTTGATTGCAGTCTATAATGAACTTACCTGTCTTGCCAAAAAGCCCGTTAAACTGCCAGTCTTAATGGTATCAATCGATTTATATGCTGTATTCCGAGGAGCTTGAATCATCAGAATTGTTGATGTCAATTATAAGGGGTTCAACTTGGGTGTCAATGATATTGTCCATATCCCACATTTTGGTTTCAACCTGCTCTTGGACATGGTCAATACATGTTCTCCATTTTGCTGGCGTAATTCTATCGACAGCAACATCAAACAGTTTTTTAAGGTCAGAAAACTTAAAAGTGCTGTTATTTGACGCCACGTATTGCTTGATGTCGGCCCAAATCAACTCGATATGATTCAGTTGGCAGTGATAGGGAGGCAGCCTGAGAATCGTTTTATTTTGGTTTTTGGCCATTTCGTCAACAATTTTTAAATCATATTTATACTTATGTCGCTTGACTATATTTATCAGCTCAGCTTTGACCATTGTTTGGTCGAAGTCGATCTTCTTTGAGACAAGCCACTGTTGAATGTCTGCCTTTTTGGTGGCCATTGTTGGAATTTTTTCCAATTTTCTGGAGTGGTACGGGGCATTATCCATCACAATAATTGCGTTATCATCAAGTGTCGGCAAAATTTTTTTGAACCAATTTTCAAATGAGTTACCATCCATTTCTTCGTGATAGTCTCCAGTTTTTTTGGATTCAAATGCCCACAATGCTTCAGGAACAAATCCATCTACGCTACCTATGTGGCAAATGATCAGGCGTTTTCCCTTGCCTGAAAGTAATTAGTTATTTTACTTCTCAGCGAGCGCACTAAATGACGAAATTAAGCAACTTACTCTTTTTAGGTTAGTGTAGGATAGGGTCTTAGATTAGTTTTTGGGTGAAGGAAGTACTCAGAAACTTGGATGAGATAGCAAAACTGAGTTCGGAGCTTCCAAATCATTGATTCGATCAGAAAATGAATTATCTGCATCCAAAAAAGTTCATATACTTCGAAACTTACCTGCAGGATTTTTCAATCCCGTCGAAAGGCCATCTAAAAAAGCCTGCCTTGAGGACCTCACAGATCTGTCTACCCAAACCTTTCCCTGCGTATGCCCCGCGTTCACCCATGTTTCGTCTAAATAATAAATTTTTCTTCCTTCAGCGCGGAATTGCCTAATTTTTCTAAGGTATTCTCTCCTCCAGATAACAATTTCTTCCTTTTCTATCAATAAACTATTCCTTCCTCTCTTCAAAAATCGAAAGTCTAGTTCTTTCAACAGCTTATGGAACGTAGATCTTTTAAAATTTGACAGGTCCTCATCATCATTCACTTGCTTCAATATTTTATCTATTGTAGGTATTTCATTCCTGAAGAAAAAGTGATGTACTTTTCTTCTAATGGCACTTTTGTCAAAGTCATCTATTTTTTCGATGATTTTTTTTCTCGCTGGATATGTTTATGGCTCAGATAGTGAGTGATTTTGTCTATATTCCTTCAAGATTTTGTAAACACTTGATCGACCTACTCCAGAAATTTCAGCAACCTTACATACGATATTTTCTATAGCCAATCCACTATTCTCTTGCATCTGGTTCTTGTAGATATTTAGAATAATTTGTTTTTCACCTGCGCTGAGATGAAGCTTTTTAGCCCTTTTTCTGGGTGGCGTTAAGCTGATTTCAACCACTTCATCAGCTGTATCTGTGTCAGACATTTTAGACTAATATTAAATTTCCGCAAGAAAAATCAAGTCAAGACGTGCATAAAACGCGCGCGCTCATAAACGGGTATCCGTAAGTGATTACAATCCTGTGCGTGGTGACGAACCATCAACGTGACGCTGAGAGTTCCCTCTACTATGCAGCGTTGCCAGGCTTAATGTCACAATGATCATGTTTTATTGGGAAAATTGTCAGAAATCGCCGAATGTTGAACAGAAATATTACAAGAAGTCTAACCTTGAAATGTGAGGCTACACATCGATATTCTTATAGGGGGGAAGGGTAGGGAGCTGTTATGGTTCCTATTAACCTTGGTGAAAGTTGGAAACGGTAATATCATATATGGCATACATTCGGTTGAAGGTGTGTGCACGGAAAATAGATTGCGGATAGGATTTTAATAGATAAATCTGCACAAAAAAACACAAAAGGAGATTTTTGTATTTCCCTGAAGAATATCTCAAGGTTATTTCAGATGTACTCATCGAAACTTTATGGAAGGATTATCGAAACCTTATTTTCAATTGCGATAGGGCCACATACCTCGACATCGCATTAATGTGAAAAATAAGACAATAGAAAAAAATTCCCTCACTGATGCTATCTCTTAGGAAAAATTTAACTATAAAGATTGCACAAAAATTTTCTTCACCTTTTGAGCTTATTTTCGCATATCCGTATATGCCGTTCATAATTTGCTGCAGATCAAATTGGAATATACCTTTGTGATGCCATTTATTGTTATATAATGTCCTTTACAACAGTTATTGCACGTATTGCACCAACAGATTGATTTGTGATCCATGCGAATGTGATCAACCACTCTGGCGAAAACTCGCCGAGCGTGGCAACCGTGCGACTTTGTCTGGAGGCTCGTCGCTACAAGCCAATCAGGAAGAGGCCGACAGAGCGCCATGGCTATCGATCACGCGTTGATCACGAATCAACCACTGTTTACGATTACTTTGTAGCTTCGTTAGATACACAGTAGGTTTGTTTATTAGAATTCAATAATTCTTTTACGTATAGATTTATCTTGCCATGAACAACAAGTGATTAAAGAGCATGGAAGGATGGTTGGTATGCGTACAGTATATCACCAACAGTTTGGCCTTTTTTCTTATCGACCACATTGGGTGTTACCTCTAACAGCTGAACATCGGCGTAACCGTTTGTGTAGAGGAAGAATTCTATGGGATCGGGAATGGAATCAGGTGGTCTTTAGTGACGAATCCCGCTTCTGTCAGGGGATGCACGATGGTCGGGCAAGCGTGAGAAGGCCTTGTGGTGAAAGACGTGACCCACAATTTGACAGAGAGCGCTACGTTCACTACACCGTGGGAGTTATGGTATGGGGTGCTATTGCTCATGAAAACAGATCACCACTAATTTTCATCAGAGGCAATATGACAGCCCGTTGCGCTATATTCAGGAAGTAATAATAATAATAATCAATTTATTCCAATCGACCAAATACATGGCATAGGAAACGTCGATGCACACTCAAAGGGTAGTATACATATTTATAATTTTACAGTAGAGTAATATACATATTTATAATTATGACTACAGGCTACCTCAGAATACAAAACATTGCAGAAGAGGCTTAACAGATCATCTTCAAGATTCCAGATACTCCGACACTCTGTAGAAAGGCTTATTCAGGAA
Organism: Acanthoscelides obtectus; assembly: GCA_963669975.1. NCBI lineage: Eukaryota > Metazoa > Arthropoda > Insecta > Coleoptera > Chrysomelidae > Acanthoscelides > Acanthoscelides obtectus. The sequence goes on from CAVLJG010003313.1 coordinate 160,944, forward strand.
GTAGGTAGTCAGCGTCTTTTTGTACATGCCCAGATCACTAATATCTTTGATATAATTTTCTAGTTTATTGAACAGTTTTAAGCCGAGATAGTTTTTTCAAAATTGGACGAATGATGTGCGGGGAGGATCCTAATATTTGGAACTGTCATCATACTGTACTTTTTGAAAAGTTCGTTGCACGATGTACGCGGTCCTATACCAGATGCACATGACTTGATGTTCCCCAAAAAATAATGCCATATTTTACTCGTGAACCAAACTGTGCATAGCAATATGAAATTATAACTTTCTCTGAACATACTAGATGGAGCCTCCAGATTGCAAAACAAGCAGATGACAAGCTTTCACATAGTTTACTTATGTGGTGCTCCCATTGAAGAGTTGCATCAAGATGAATTCCTAGAAACTTTGTATTTGCTACTTGAACTAACGACTTGCCATTGACCTTGACTAATTGGCTCTCATTGATTGTGCTGGAACGAGCAGTAAAATTCATGGAGACAGTATTTTTTGCGTTCAGTGACAAATGTTTGCTAGAAAAATAGCTTGTAAATTTATTTATTATGCATTGTAGTTTGTCAATGCATGACTTTATATTGCTTTCAAAACAAAGGTGGGTGTTATCATTAGCATACATAACCAAATCATCCGTGATGCTACCTACTCCTGGCAAGTCGCTAACAAATAGCAAAAAAGTAATGGGCCTAGGTTCGAGCCCTGAGGTACACCGATCTCGAGATTACGCCGTAAAGAATAACATCCATCAACATCCACAGTCTGCTCCCTTAGAGCAAGATATGACACGTCCCAATCGTGTATTTTTCCACGTAATGCATAATTATATAGCTTAAAACTTAAAATTAGATGGCTGACCATATCAAATGCCTTACTCAGGTCCATAAACAGTCCTTTCATACAATTTGCTAATGAACTGTAGTATAGCCGTTTGAACATTCCTTTGTTTCCTGAAGCCATGTTGACAGTGTGCCAAAATATTTTTTCCTTGAGGAAGGCTATAATTTTTTCAAATATAGCTCGCTCTGAAATCTTCCGAGACTGCACTCAGAATAGATAATGGCCTATAGTTGCTTATCTCATCCTTCTCACCATTTTTAAAGATTGGCACCACTCGGGTTGTTTTAAAACATTTTGGGGAAAATACCTTCAACCAATGACATGTTGACAAGGTGCGTAAGCGCATAGACAATAAAATTTACAGCAGCAACTAATAAATTGTTAGAAATACCATCCATTGCAACTGAGTTAGACTTCTTCAAACTCATTATTATATTATAAATGTGTTCTTCAGAAACGGGACTGATAAACATAGTGTCATAAGTCTGGTCATATCTGAATTGAAACTCGCTTTCTTTATTGTGATATGTATTTTCGGCCAAGAGTTTCTTCGGAATGCTTACAAAACAGTCATTAAACGCATTTGCAATTTCAAATTTATCAAAAGTAGGGTTATCATCTATATTAACTGATTTTATTTCTTTTTTAGCTGTACTATTTATCATTTTATTTATTATTTGCCTAACATTTTTACTTTTGTTATGTGATGTATCATACTCTCTTGCATACCAAAGGTTTTTTGCAGCTTCAATGACTTTTCTATAAACCTTGTTGGGAGCCTCATCTTATTCCATACCTAATCACCATCCAAAACCCGATTTTTCAGCAAGACAATGCCATAACGCATGTTGTCAGAGCATAGTTAGCCTTCATGGATCAACATCGCATCAACCGTTACCTTTTCCACCACGATGACCTGACCTGTCTCCAATTGAACATGTCTGGGATATCATAGGTCACAGGCTCTGGAATTTGCAACACCCTCTATAGACTTTAGCAGCTCCTACACACAAAGTTGCAGTAGCCTGGAATGAGATATCTCAACAGGATATCGACCACCTTATCACCACGATGCATAGGCGTGTCAATGAGTGTATAAAAAATTGTGGATCCTCAACACATTATTGAACCAGCTTCTGCAGTAATTTGACGAATCAAGCTGAAAATTTAATCATTTTCCTTCTGCAAGCGCAAGAAAAGGTACCAAAGTGATATACCCTCAGAAAGTTATCTTTTGTTATAAAATAAGTTATGGCAGCTCAAAATTCAAAATCATGATTAATGCCCAAAAAACAGTAGGCACTACCCTATAGGTGCAAACGTAAAATGCCAAACAATATCAAGAACACTCTAAGAATTTCAGTCAGCAACAATCAATATATTAATATCCAAGAAATACCCAATTAAAATGATATTTTACCTATTCACATCAGGGTTTTTTGTTAAGGGAAAGGAATAGATGCCAACAAAATCGGCTGCGAAACAGCTACAGGGCAGCTACAAAACAAAGCTGGAGGAGTGTAAATGGTGGTTCTCCGCAATGCCTTTTCACCAAAAGGAAGCAGATATTGAACAAATTTCTTCAGGACAAGCAGTAATGGACGTCTTCCGATGGTATACAAAAGAGAACTCATCGCTGGATGTTAAAATCCCACTAGAAAATGGACGGGTAGCACCAAAACCAAAACAACTGAACGTTAGGTACAAAATAAAAGAGTAATACTCCACGAATTGGTGTTTTGGAAACAAGGCATCTTGATCGGAAATCAAACATCAAAAGAAGGTCTAGTGAACAAAAATTTACGAGGAAATTTCTCAGATAGTCGTTTATAATACTATAACAATAGTGTCCAAAAGATTACAACACAATACTGTATCGCTGAGAAAGAAAGATAAAATACGTTGAAATTATACAATCAATAAACTATAAAATTTGACAAAAGAAAATCATTGAAAAAGGGTTTGACCTAGGAATGGGCACTCTACTTTTAATAGAGAAAGGTTCAAATTAGTGATAAGTGATCAAAATAGTAAAAAGAAGGTTATGTGATTTTGGCACGTGACAAGACTCCTGAATTCATTTTGGAATTCCGCTCCTATCTCAAAGATGGGGCTAACACTTTTCAAATCCCGTATTGGACGCCTCAATACAGTATACGACTGATTGTCTTCAGCTTCAATGCGTAAATAGTTGCTCTTACCTGAAATTCTCTAGGACCGTTTGATACTTCTAAGATAACTAAAATATTTCACAGGTTTAGAAAGGCACAAAAAAGTTAGTCTGTTTTTGAAAATCTTCAAAGATGGATTCGTCGGATAATCAAAAACAGCTTTTCATTTATACAAAATATTTGCCGCCATTTTGAAAAGTGATTTCTTAAATACCGTGAATAAGTTCAGTTCAGTATACTGTCAGGGTATTTAAACTAATATGAATATATTTATTTTACATAATACATAAATAAATAAGGCGCTGCTCTACTAGTTTCAACCACACATTAGACGTCAGGAAATATCAAGATCGATATCAGGTAGCTGTTCCTCAACGCTGATGATGTTATTCATTGTGCATGTCCAGTGTCGTCCGTATGGGGTAACAAAAATTATTAAAATCGGATAAACATACGTAGGTATTTACCTTTTTCTGTCACTCAGTATATTTAATGCGATTTGTGCCTGGTCGCAATAAACAAGGGTTGCGTAGTCCATTCATCTTTGGTCTGTCACTACGATCTGCACATGATAATTTACAACCAACGGCGGTTCTACCAGTAGGGCGATATATTCATTTATAATTTCCATCTTTCCCTCTGCTCGAATCAGTTACACTGTAGTATAGACCACCCCAGTGCTGTTAGTCCAAGAAAAAGGTCGATTTTGTACGTTAAAAATAACTACATCAATGTTTAGTGCTATCCGTGCCCAAGGTCCCCTGGAGATGATCTGACATACCAAACTTGGAAAACAAGTACAATGACTCTCTAGAACATTTAAAAATTCCATTATTTAAACAAAAACATTCAGAAAACGAATCGTAATGCGGATAATATGAAATCTACTTCTTCGTTTCCATGGTAAGCAAAAATAAAAGCCAGTCTCAAAAAAGTACCGCCAGGAGAACAACTTCAAACCGCGTTCATGTTTATACCAGTCTGAGAAGGTTATACAGGGTGGCGCATCGAAAACGAAACAGTCGCATTTACTGGCAGCTCAGTTTTTTTTTGGACAAACGCTCAGACCCGTCGATTTTGTTTTCGAGGGGGACACAAGTTTGGAAAAAAATCACGTTAACACGTGCAGCCCCCTAAGCGGGGGTGACACCACCCCCAAAATCTTAAATGGAAAGAGGGGTCGACTGATACCTTATTTTAAAGGTCTTTCAATTCCCTTTATAATGATATAAAATCAATGTACTTCAGTTCAGAGTTTTGAAGATTTATTGATTTAAAGCTTAAATAAAACTAATACATCATCATTAGTGGAGATCAATACATTTGGCAGCAAAGTAATTTAAAAATGAAGAATCAACTGACCCGTTAGGCAAGTATATGTTGAAAATGGCCATATTTGAGGAATAATTTGAAGGCACTTATTCACAATTCTTTGTCGCATGTCTTCTAATGATGTTGGCTGAGTAAAACGACCCCACATAAAGAAATCCAAAGGTGATAAATATGGCGATCTTGGGGGCCTTTCAATGGCACCTCTACTACCAATCCATCGATCTGGAAACGTCTGATCTAAATATTGTCGAACACGTAATGCGTAATGTGATGGGGCACCATCCTGTTGGAACATCAACCTATTCGCAATGTACTGCCGATCATTCTGATTTTGCAGTTAATGCAGGATCTATGGCGTCTTCCAGTAATTCCAAATACATTTCACCAGTCAAATTTCCAGGTAAGAAAAAAGGACCAGCTAAATGATTACCAAAAATACCAGCCCAAACATTTAATTTTGTGGCTGCTGTGTTTGAACCTCATGAAAAATTCTGGGATTAGAATCGGACCAATATCGGCAGTTATGACGATTTACTACGCCATTCAAGAAAAAGGAACATTCGTCGGAAAAGTAAGTGTTGAATAGAAAATGTTCATCGTTTATAACTCGTTCGCTCATATCTTCACAAAATTGTAATCGTCGATCAAAATCGTCTTCATTAAGTTCTTGTACCAGGTGAATTTCATACGGATGAAAACTATCAGCCTTTAGAATCCGTTGAACAGTACGTCGACTAACACCACACACAGTCTCCAATTTGCGGGTACTTAACGTAGGATCTACATAAACTTGCCCTAAAACCCCCACTTATATTGCTTCGTTCTTTATGGGATTTTGGATGTTGCGTTTTTTATTGGCCTCTGACCCAGTTTCCCGAAATTTAGCTACAAGTTCTAGAACATATTTTCGATGCACGTTACTGTTCTCATGTCGCTCATTAAATATTTCTGCTGTTCTATTAGCGCACTGATTATTTTAGAAAAATATTTCGATAATTTCAACTCTTTCTGCTACGGAACATACCATGGTTAATTTATGTAATAAAGCGTTACAAGTTATTTTAGCAACAACGTTTGGTCAAATAAATCGCAAACTATGTACTAAATTCCTATTTAAAATAAGTACGAGATATTTCCTTATCTTTCTTCAAGAAATAACTTTTTTGCCACAAAAAAACGCTCCAATAGCTATTTTCAACAACAAAATGATAAACAAACCATGGGCGTAGTGAAGAAAAGCATTTACTTATTAAGTAAATTCTTTTAATCAAATTTCTTCTGAAAGTGGTACAAACTAATCTGATGTACCTATTAAAGTATACTTTAAGCTTTAAATCAATAAATCTTCAAAACTACTGAACCGAAGGTCATGTATTTTACATCATTATAAAGGGAATTAAAAGACCTTTAAAATAAGGTATCACTCGACCCCCCCTTTCCATTTAAGACTTTAGGGTTGGTGTCACCCCCGCTTAGGGGGCTGCACGTTTTAACGTGATTTTTTGCCAAACTTGTGCCCCCCTCGAAAACAAAAACGACGGTTATGAGCGTTTTTGCAAAAAAAATTAGCTGCCAGTAAATGTGCCTGTTTCGTTTTCGCTACGCCACCCTGTATTAATTTTTATTTCCCGCGCCTGCTGGCGCGGAAGTATTGTAATCGCGAAAAATTTCGAAAATGAGATCTGATGTTTTTTGGATGTTATATACGAGGGCCGTTCAATAAGTACCTGTGTTTAACGACAGAGGGCGTTCCTGAGGGAAGGTAATGTTATCATCGTGTGCTGCCATCTATCAAATTACGCTACAACAAATTTCAGACTGATTGATAGGTTAGTTTCGATTTGGCAGCCATTCGAGTAACACGTGTTTCGTGATTTTCGCTTTTTGTTTTTGAATGGGAAAAAATGTGCGGAGATAAAAGCAAAGTTGGATGCTATTTCTGGGGACACTTCGCCGTCTATGACCACAGTTAGATATTGGTAAAACAAATTTAAACGTAGACGATCATCCGTTTTTGATGAGGATCGATGGAGAGTTCGACAAATCCTATTTTTTTGGGGGGCGCAATTTAAATAAAATGTTGAGAATTTATCCCCTCTAGGAGACCTTGGAAATTGGAGGATTAATATAATAGTTTCGTTGACAGCAATTAATACAAGCATATCGTGCAAAATCAATATATTGTTGTTGAAAAACCTGCATATGCCTACTGCATATAACGCACTCGTAGACATGCCCTTCTGAATAAAGTTACGAGGATTATAGGGCCGTATAGCTGTCTCAGTATTTTATGGCACCAAGAAAGGTGAACGGTTTTCGTGGAAGCTGAAACCTATATCAAAAAATAACGTTTGGGCAATGTTAAATTTATGATAGTAATCGGATCAGCATACCCCAATCCCCATACGTGACGTGATGTAAAGGGGGCCAGGGTAGTCGATATATTCTTATATGCTATTTTGTGGTGAATATGCAACGTTTATCTTTCCATATATAGAAAATAATAGCAGTTCACATATTGCAAGATATAAGCTTATAAATTTTTTTAAAAGTGCGATCCGCTATTTTAGACCACAAACACAATATAAAATAGACGGACTAATATTCTCCAAGGTCTCATTTTGATAGTATTTTCATGCTCTAGTGTTAGTCGCAGTCGTGGTCGCGGTCGAGGTCGCGGTCGGTGTCGCGGTCGTAGTCGTAGTTGTTTTTTTATAGATTTTAAGGTTCATCTGTGACCGCGTAAAATTTTCGGAATAAAATGTCTTGAACGAACCCCGTACATTGGTCGATAAACTAGTAGCCAGGGCCGGAGGACAGGTGTTTTGGTATAGACAGAAATTCTCAAAAACTACTTGACCAATCGACTACAATTTTGTTGTGATTATTTAGAAGTAAGAAGCCTTCGGATATGAAGAATTTCAAGTAGTTTCGTGAAAATATCGTCGCATTAGCAAAAAGTGCCTAAACCTGCATTTTGCTTTTGGTTTTCGCTCATAACTTTTTTACTATTAGTTGGATCTGTTTACGTGTGGTCTTATTCTGTAGGGTCTGATAAATAGCTTATAAACCTTATTTGAAGAGTTTTTTTGTTCCTGTCAGCACTTTCTGATGAATCTCAAAAGATGCGTTTTCTCATTCTTTGTGGTCGCGGTCTTGCTCGTGATCGCGGTCGTCGTCGTTGTCGTAGTCGTGTTTTTTTTGTTGTATACTTTAAGGCTCATCTGTTACCATGAAAAAATGTACTAGTGTATTTTGCTATAAAATGCCCTTTGAACGAACACTGTATATTGCTTAATAAACTAGTAGTGATGGCCGGAAAAGCGGTGTTTTGGGATAAACAATTAGAAATTCTCAAAAACTACTTGACCGATCGACTCCAATTTTGTTGTGGTCATTTAGAAGAAGCCTTCGGATTTGAATAATTTCATGTAGCGTGCAATTATCGTCACATTATCAACAAGTGCCAAAACCTGCATTTTGCATTTGGTTTTTGGTTATAAAGTTTTTACTATTAGTGGGTCTTATTCTGTAGTTCTAATAAATACCTAAAGATCTTATTTCTTTCCTGCCAACACTATCTATTGAATCCCAAAAAATCCGTTTTCTCATTCTCTGTTGTCGAATAAAAAGTTTTTCCACAAGAATTGATGTACCCATTTTATGCGTCCATGTTTTAAATACCCCCTTGAACAACTTGCAATAATAAAATAAGACTCTACTTTAATGGTTGCGCAGGAAAATCATAAGTTAGAAGTTCTTTACAGTCCATAACAGGCAAAAGCGGAGCAATAAGTCGGGATTTTTTGAAAAACACTTGAAAGTGGAAAACTGGAAAACTGTTACTAAGGTCATGTTGATTTTATCTGAATCTACCTCCCGTGCTACTCTGGCGTGTTATTTCTAGGACACCCTGTATAGGAGTTGCTATTTAAAAAACTTGTAAAAGTTGATACTCACTGTGGCCTCACTAGATATTCTGTCTACCCAACAATATAATAAAATACTCTCAAAACAAGTAACTTTTGTATCTAATATTTTTCTGACATAGGAGCTAGATGGAGTTATATTCGTCCCCTGTAGTTTTGCTCTCTGTCAACAGATGGGAACGTTCTTAGTATAAGATATGATCATTAATTTGTACACTGCCTTGCTTTATTGTACTACCGAAGATATTGACTATTTTTCATATTGTTCTAGGTAAGTGACATCTGTCGATTCAGTGCTTTATCATCAATATGGGTAAGTGAAAGATAAATATGGATATTGCATAATTAATTCTACAAAGTATACTAAGTGACATATAAATCCGAACACCCAGTTTAAATGGTTTTATTTTAATAAAATTTTGTATAAGTACTTAATGAAGCATAATAAGTAAATGATAAAAATTTCAAAATGATTGCACTGCTTTAAAGCCCTTTGACCTTTAATGATGTGTGGATGCACCCTGATGTGCTACGCATTCTCCAACGCGCCTAGGCATGCTTCTGATCAGGTGGTCAACGTCCTCGTGTGGTATCTCATTCCAGGCAACCACCAACTCCTCTCGAAGTGCTTCTAGAGTCTGAGGAGGACGTTGCAAATTGAGCAATCTCCTACCCATCATATCCCACACGTGCTCAATTGGGGATAAGTCGGGAGATCTTGGTGGCCATGGTAACAATGTGACATCATTATGTTGAAAAAGTCTATTGTGACTCTTGCAACATGTGGTCGGGCATTATCTTGTTGGAAAGTTGGATCTGCCAGGGTGTCAAGATAGGGTAAAAGATGGGGCCGGTATGAAAACAAGCCAAAACTTCTCATTCGTCGCTAAACACTTCGCATGCCAATAGGTCTTCCTTGTTCTGCAAACCATTCATTTGCAATGGACGTGGTAGTGGAGAAACAGTCCCTTAAGGCCAATAATCTTAGGCGGCGATTTTCACGGTCTGTTGTTCTACTGCGGCGTCCAGTGCCCCTTGCTCTTTGCGTACGGCCTTCTCGAAGCCATGCCTGACAACACCTAACCACAGTGTCTACACTTCTTTGCACTCTAACTGCAATTGCCCGAAAAGAAAGTCCACCTTCCCGAAGTCCCACTATACGGCCCGTATCAAACTCACTAAGTTGACGAAATCGTTCAGGTCTCCGTACTCTAGGCATCGTAACCGATCGTAAAGGATGTCAAGAACCAAAATCCACCAACGTTGATTCTTTACTGCGGCTGAAATATTCATTTTTAGAGCGTTAGTGAATTAAAAAAAAGCAGTATAAAAACCGGAATGTCCAACTGATAACGCTGAAAATTTTTTCACTTGTTATTTACAGTAAGATAAATACATTCACCAACTTTTATTAAAATAAAACCAATTAAACTGGGTGTTCGGATTTATATGTCACTTAGTATATTTCGATCAAGTAAATTCAAAATAACAGCTCCTGATCTGTCCGCTAATCCTTGGCCCGTCTATAATTTGGGAAGTACCGCTCGGTTTTTGATGAAATTTGTAGACAAGATTGCTACTATGCCGAAAGGCCTTTGTAAGCTTTGCAAATCGGTCCAGTGATGGCGGTGAAAAAGGCCAAAAACGAAGAAAATTGGTCAAACTTCTGGACAAAAAGTAAACCTGCTGACTAGATATGTAGGAGATATTCCGCGCTTGCTCGTTATGAGCGCTGTGAGTCGCATACACCAAAACCTTCATCTATGGAGGAATGACTCAACGACACGCTTAGTGGCCATGCTCGATGTCAGTTCCTCAGCAGTCTGTAGAGTATAACTCTGAGAAGATGTGACAGAAAGAAGATTGGTGGAGTAGCAAGGTCGCATCTGGATAATTGTGCGTATTGGTCTGCATATGTACATATATAAAATCAGTGATTTATGCTATGTGAGAAAATTGTTACTGAATATGCTGCCCCTGTATATCTATTAGTTCTATCAGACGGATTATTTGTGTTGTCCTTTCTGAAGAGAGGTTACGTTCAAGGATTTAAATTACGAATTTCTCCGATTTCAAAAACTTTTGAGAAGCATTACAGGAAAGCACCACCGCGCCCGCGCTGTGTATAATGAAGCCACATCACAAAAAAAAGACACACAAAACGATTTCGCAGTGCGGTTCTTTTCTTATCTCTTTTATTTTTGAAATCCAGCAAAGTTGCATATGTGATTTCCAGGATGAATAAGAAAAAGTGAATGCGTGACTAATTTCTAGCTTAGCATACATCTCAAGTAAGTGTATTTGAGACAAGAAACCAGTGGATTCACTGATTATCAGAATTATTATCAGCACAAATTCTTGGCACACAAATCCTTACTATGCACCTATGCAACGTCCAGCTATAGTATACAACTTGTCGCATAGACCGTTAATAATTCCATCTGCGAAGCAGATGTCAGAGCCAAACATTGATAGCTGAAGCTTTATGACATTTTAAGCAACACGAACAGCTACAGAACGAGTGCATATGACGTAAATGACAGCTAGTTCTAAGTTGACATTTTGTAGAAAAACCTACATAATGTCACAAAAAAATCCTATACCGGGTGTTCCTTAATGATATGCGAATATTTAAGGGTGTGAATCTACATGAAAAATTAATGTTAGTTTGGTTTATAAACTATGGTCCAAAAATGTTTCCTTACAAAAACTCGGGGTGTTGAAGTTTTAGGAAAAAAAAAATGAAAATTAATTAATATTTTCAGAACCGCTTCAGATATTTCACTGATATTTAGTACGTATAGAAATTTAATAAAGTTGCATATTTTTCAACGCAAAAATAATTTTTAGCTTTAACAGTGGCGTGCGTACGGGTATTGACTTTGATATTCTTTAAGAAAAAAAGAAAGGATACGCCAATGGTTTTTTTCCAAATAAAAATTATTTTTGAATTTCCCGTTCAATTTAAACCAAATGATCTCTCTTGAATTATTTTCCTTCGATGCGCCATTTTTGAGTAAAATAAAAAAACGGTTCTATTGTCTAACTTGCAAAATTATTATTAATTTAATTCGAAAAATTAAACACATTAGGAGTAATGAACAACAGCAACTGACAACATAAAAATAACATTAAAACCAACGGAATGATTACAAAAATTGTTGAAAATGGCCCCCTTCACTTAGTATCATGCTTCCGCCCTCCTTCTCATGGAATTGCGCACTCGAAATATCCCTGGAGTGTTTTTTATTCTATCACAAGCTGTAAACTATTCTTTCTATTAATTCCTCTACAATGTTGATGTGACTTGTCTACACTAGTGTCTTAAGCCCCACAAAAAGAAATCTAAACTATTGAGGTCTACGGACCTTGGTGGCCATTCTTGGGGCCCACCGCGGCCAATCCAACGATTTGGATAAACAGTTTGTAAATAATTACGAACCGCTACACTGAAATGCGCTGGTGGACCATCATGCATGTACCACATATCGTTTCTTAGTACTAATGGAACATCATCAAGCAGCAAAGGCAACTGTTGTTGAAGAAAATTGGGGTAAGTCTCTACATCAAGTCGTCCCGGCAAGAAGACTGGGTCAATAAAGTGGTTGCCAATAATTCCTGCTCATACGTTAACCGCAACTTGGTGTTGGAAATGGGTTTCGGTTACGGCATAGGGATTTGCTTCTGTCCACAAATTATTATTGTGGAAATTCTGAATGGCATTTTCAGAAAAGCTAGCTCCGCCTGTGAACAGAATCATTGATTCAAATTGCGGATTTTGTGTAATTTTTTGAAGATACCACTGACAAAAGGTTACACGCCTTGGAAAATCAATGGAAAGTAATGCCTGTACTCTTAAAATATGGTAGGGATATAACAAAAGATCCACTAAAATTCTCCAAACAATTCGATGGCAAATATTTAAGTGTCTAGCGACCTTCCTCGTAGTCGTTTGAGGATGATCTTCGACTTCGTGCAGCACTGCTTCCTCAATTTCAGGTGTTCTCACATTTAGAGGTCTACCTTCAGCTGTTCTTTTCCGGACAGAACCAGTTTCAACGAGACGACGATGAATATTAGAAAAGGTTCAACTATCTGGCAGAGCACGATCGCGATATCTCTGGTGATAAATCCGTCTAGGCTTGCTCACCATTATCGTCGGCAAGGCCATATACGTAATGCATTTCCGCCATTTCTGCATTTCCATAATTCACCATTATTAAGAAGATTGTAAAAACTAAATAATGAAAAAGATGCCACAGTGAAGAGATTTGAATACAGAGATGTTAAAAGCCAGTGACATATTCCAGAGCAACTAGATATTTATTGCTAAATTGTATTCTTCAATTATTACATTAATTTTCTCGGACAATAGAACGGTTTTTATTGTTTTACTCAAAAATGGCGCATCGAAGGAAAACATTTCAAGATAGATCATTTGTTTTAAATTGAACGGGGAATTTTTATTTGGCAAAAAACCATTGGCGTACCATTTTTTCCTTAAAAGATATCGAAGTCATTACCCGTACGCACACCACTGTTAAAGCTAAAAAATATTTTTGCATTGAAAAGTATGCAACTTTATTAATTTCCACTACGTACTAAATATCAGTGAAATATCTGAAGCGGTTCTGAAAATATTAATTTATTTCCACTTTTTCCTAAAACTTTAACACCCCGAGTTTTTGTAAGGAAACATTTTTGGACTATAGTTTTTAAAGCAAACTAGCATTAATTTTTAATGTAGATTCACACCCTTAAATATTCGCATATCATTAAGGAACACCCTGTATAATGTCACTTTTCAATATACGTAATACCCCTGTCGTTCCTGGCTTCATATATCTTCTCTATGCGTAGATATCCCTCTCTGAGCGTACAACATCCCTTTTCTCTTCAAAGAACACCTCGCCCGCCGTGATAACACCTTATCGGGAAACTAACCGTGAAATTGAGTTACAGTTTCGATAGAGAAAAGCCTTCAGCAGCCGCTGCCGGCATACCTAATACATTGACCTTTGTGATACGGTAGGAAACTCAGTCGTGGGCTTCAGGTGGAGCTAATAGCGTTGTGGCACGTACGTCAAAAGAGTATATAATTAGCTCATCAATTGCCGCTATTGGATCTTTGGTGGCATTAATGGTTTGTACGGGGTGAACGTTATTAAATTGTCAATTAGAAGTTTTGGTCTAGGTTACTGGCTATCTCTTGGTGCTGCAACGGATCGATAGATGCAAAACTGGAACTGGATTTTACAAATCTGGGGCGCCTATGGCACAAATTCGGGGCCTGTAAAAAGGCGCCTTTGAAGGAATGTATCTAATGATATGGTCGACTTATAAAATGTCTCTCAAGCTAGAGAAAAAATATACGATTTGTGTTAGATGGTCACCTAGTTCCCATATTCTGGAATGCTGACGAATCACTTTTTTCGATCTATCCCACTTTTACTCACTTTCACTACTTTCTCTCTCGCTGTAGATGTTGTGGTTCATGAACGTTTTCGAATGAGCTGTGCTCGTTCTCTCAAGCCCCACAAAATTGAATGAAGTGAATTTTTTTTCTAAAGCTATGTACTCCCCAACTGAGCCAATAGATATTACATGAGAAATCTCTAGAATTAGTTGAAATCAAATACAATGTGTTGAAGGCAAAGTAGCGCAAAAAGGTAACCACCATATGCTTATTAGAATTCAAAAATTGTTTGCATATCGATTTAACTTGCCATGAACAGCAAGTGATAAAATGGTCAGGTATGTTTGTTAAGTTTTTGTGGTGGCTGCGGGTATTGTTTGGGGATAAAGAAGCATTCAGTTTTTGTTCATTTACGGTGTCAGTTAAATGTTAAATTTGTTGGGTTGCGTGAAGCCAATCTATCGATAAGGGAAATTTCTAGGAGGACCAACAGATCCTTATGCAGTATACAGGGTGTCGCGAAAAAAGTGTGCAATATTCTACCAGCGGTTTTTAGAGCTTAAAATAGGAAGAAAAGTTTATATAAACATAGGTCGACAAACGTCCCCTAAGGGCGCTACGGTCTTTTAAACGGGCTCCCCTGAGGATGGTTTTTCCTTAATATTTCCGAAACGTGTTGAGATAAAGACATAAAATTTGGTATCCTAGCCTAGTTTTCTATGCTAGATTTGAAAATATTGACAATTTTAGACAGTTTTGTTTGGAAGCGTATGTAACAGGGACGGACTCAGGTTATTTTAGTCCCAAAATTTTTGTGTGATTCTATTTTTAAAATTCAATTTTAGAATTTGAAAATTTAGGGTTTTTTTTACATAAAAAGGGTACTCTTATTGAATATCGATAAATTGTGCCATTTTTGAATAAAATCAAACTAAAAGAATTGTCACATGATAGATAAATGTACTGCGAATTTAAATGAATTGTTGATTATACATAGTTAGACATGACTGCAAACAAAAGTTGTTTTGATTTGTTATGACTTATTTTAACGTTAAGCTGACATTGTTAGCAGTGTAAAATTACTAGATTAAAATCAAAAATTTTATTAAATCGATTTAAAATGCCAAGATTTACAGACAGAGAACGTCAGTCATGACATGCATTTTGTGTACGGGTTTTGCAATGGCAATTCATTGGCAGCCGTAAGAGAATATCAAAGAAGATTTTCCAATCGCATAGTAAAGGGTTGTCCAATAGGGACGCAGGAAAGTAAACGTCAATTTGACATAGACGCCATCTTTGTTTTCTGTCACCGACATGTCATTTTGTTAGTTGAATATTTACCATTAATCGCTATGGAGTCGTATTCGATTGAAGACCGCATTAAAGTTATTCAAGAGCACTACAAAAATGGTGCAAAAATAAAAAACATGTTTCGCGCGCTTCGTGAACATTTCGGGCGCAACAACCGTCCAAACGAAACAACCATCGGTCGTCTGGTGCGTAAATTCGAGGCAACAGGTTCTGTGGCAAATCTGCCAGGCTCTGGCTGGCCAAGGAGCGTTCGCACACCGGAAACTATTTCTGTTGTGAAGGAGAGTGTGAGAGACGATCCGAAACAATCAACAACGCGTCGATCCCAAGAATTGGGCATTTCGAGAACCAGTTTGCTCCGCATTCTCCACAAGGATTTGAATGTACACGCCTACAAGATCCAATTGACGCAAGAGCTGCGTCGGGCCGACCATTTTTCACGCCGAACGTTCTCAGATTGGCTCCTTGAACACCGCCAAATTGATGCCAATTTTTCATCAAAAATCATGTTCAGCGACGAAGCGCATTTCACTTTGAATGGGACGGTAAACAAGCAAAACTGCCGCATCTGGGCGAACGTAAATCCCCGTGAGTATCAAGAGCAGCCGATGCATCCTCAAAAAGTGACTGTGTGGTGTGCATTGTGGTCAAAAGGCAACATCGGACCTTACTTTTTCGAAAATGCGGCCGGGGACGCCGTTACCGTCAATTCTGAGCGATATCTCGTGATGATAGAGGACTATTTTTGCTGCAACTTGAAGGAATGTATATGGACGATGTTTATTTCCAACAAGACGGTGCAACATGCCACACAACCAACGTCAGTATCCATCGATTGCAGTCCTTCTTCGGTGATCGCGTGATTTCGCGCAGAGGAAATGTGCCATGGCCACCAAGACCATGCGATTTGACTCCCTTGGACTTCTTTTTATGGGGATATTTGAAAAGCAAAGTCTACGTCAACAAACCAGCCACCCTCGAAGAACTCAAAAACAACATTATTGCCGACATAAATGCCATAGAACCGACCATGTTGCAAAATGTCATTGAAAATTTCGACCATCGCGTGGACGTCTGTAAATCCAGTCGTGGTGAACATTTGAGCGATATTATTTTTCATACATAAATGGTATAAATGAACCTTCAAAATAAGTACCCAACTTGATTTGAATATCAATCTTTCTTGTTTTAATATGCGTTTACTTTCCTGCGTCCGTTTGTGTCAAACCATGGAAGTTTTCAGCGCATGCAGGGCTCAGGAAGGGCACTGGGAAATCATTGTATGGATATTGCTTTAAATATGTTTGAAAATAATACGCAAATAAGCATACGAAATGTTTCAGAAATTATGGATATACCTCGATCAACTGTAAGAAAAATTTATGAATACCTATTTGATAGTTATGCTAAAAATAATAATTTTAGATAGGAAGAATGACAAGGATGCAAGGATTACATCCTTATCATTTTAAACGGGTGCAGCATGTAACGGAGGCTGATTTTTTACCACGAATCGAGTTTTACCAGTGGATATTAGCAAATGAAAACACTATTCCTAGAATATTATGGTCGGATGAGTCAATATTTACTAGGAATGGTGCTTTTAATTTCCCTAACATGCATCACTGGTCAGATGAAAATCCAAAAGTTGTTCTCCGTACAAATTTCCAACATAGATTTTCATTGAACTTATGGGCAGAAGTAATTGGGGATCAAGTAATTGGGCCTGTTGTACTTCCCAATCGTCTTAATTCAGAGGTGTATCTGAAGTTTCTTCAGAATGAGCTCTTGGATATATTACCATTGGATGTGCGCCAGCAGTTTCAAGAAAATATGTTTTTTCAACATGATGGCGCCCCTGCACATTTTGGACGCAATGTTCGAAATTGGTTGAATGTCAATTTTCCAGACAGGTGGTTAGGCCGAGGAGGTCCTATAGCGTGGCCGCCACGTTCTCCTGACCTAAATCCATTGGATTTCTATTTTTGAGGGTCATTAAAAGACCTAGTTTACTCGACTGAAGTAAATACTCAAGAAGATTTACTTCAAAGAATCCATCAGGCTGCAACTGACACACACTTTACCATCATCAACATATTTTTTCCACTTTGTACATACAAATTGGCATGCAGTTTCACAAGAATGATTTGTTCTGAACCCGGATTGCCTCTCAAAAAGAACATCGTTCACACGTAGATGGTCACTCAGCTGTTCATGCACTGTTATTTCTATAACTTTCTCGACGACTGGAATACGATTGATGGGTCGCAAGTCTTCTGGCTCAGGTGGATTGTTTGTTTTGGTACTGGAACTATAATACTCCTCTTCAACGAAGGCATCTTTCCTGTTCTGAGCGATGTGTTTACAATATTAAAAAGGGGGTAGCCAATTACATCAAACAATTGCTTCACGAAAATGCATGTATGTGCTTCAACACCAGTGGATTTTTTCTTCAATTGAAAAACAGTTTTGCGTAGGTTTTTCAATGAAATTTCTTGAAACCTCCAAAAATCCTCTTCTAAAGGCACTGCTGCCGTTATTGCTTCCTTATTTCTTGAAGGTATAGTGCTTACTATATCAGTTACACTCTTGATAAAATAATTGTTCAATTTATTATCTGCAGTGTCACAGCCATTAATTTCTAAAGACATGTACCTAATCAATGTGTACATGTTTGTTATTGAGATCTTTAAAGGTTCTCCACATTTGTTTGCTATCGCCTTTTGCATCTATCAATCTTTTCTTCATAATACTGCTTTTGTTTTGATCGTAAAAGAGCAACAACTTTGTAACGTTTTTCTTTATATTTTTTGAGGTCATCCCTCAGGTTGATAAATTTGAAAATATGGTATTGTACATCTCTTTCCATTTGTACTATTTTGACCTCTCCATCAATCCATGACTTGTAATTAGTACTTTGTTATTCTAAAGGTGCAATTTCGTTAATACTTTTATTCACATTGTCAATAATACAATTATATAAGGAATCGACATCTCGAGATCCATACTTCCAGTTACATGCAATGAGCTTCATCTTGATTTTATCGATATTGTGACAACATATATAAACATACGTAGGTGTCTACCTTTTTCTGTCACTCAGTATATTAAACATATCCTTGAAGTTAACGATGATATATGCCCTTCTACTTAACGCTGCACGTTCTTTAGCCACTATTCAAAGAGTTCTTAATCCAAGTTTTCAATTAAGTTGCCTAATGAAGCGTGCTTCCACGCAAATGCCGTTGCCGGCATCGAATGCTGCGAAGCCGAAATAGCAACTTATTCGGAAGTTGTGAGGGCACTTAAGTTTTCCGACTCGGCGATTGTGCGGGAAATTTTACCAATTTCGACTGATGAGATACTCATTTGGGGAGTTCGATTACCAAATTGTGTATACAGGGTGAACACGTTGTTTCAGACATGGAATGCTGTTTCCCGAGCGGAGTCGGAAGAGACTTACGTTTTCCGATTCAGCGATTGTGCGGGAAGTACCAGGCACAAAACATATGGACTTTGCCCACTGGCCAATTTTGAAGAAATATAATAATAATAATAATAATAACGTCTTTATTGGATAACCCGGAGGGACATAAACAGCGAAGTTTAGCCAAGCTACTCTTACACTTAACTGTTTATGTCGGTTACATCTGATGTTCAAAACATGGAAAAAATATATATAAGAACAATGAAAAAAAAGAACACATATATACCTAAGTATAAAATACAAATAGACACAATCTATATCTGTAGCAGAAATGCGTATTTAATGAATAGCGAACAACATGCTTTAAGTATGTTTACGAAAACTTTCCAAAGACATCAATTTAATACTGTTGTCCAACTGATTATAAAATAGTGCTGCATTATATGTAAATCCTCGTTGGAATAATGCAGAAGTGTGTGGAGTGGTTCTGATACTATAACGATTCCTAACAGCCCTGTCATGCACTTCGTAATTAAATCTTAACTTAGCTCTTAGATATTCAGGCTTTGATGACAATATTATTTTATGAACTAAAACTAAGAATTTATGTTTAACCAAACTTCCTAACCTAAGCCAGTTCAATTCCCTATATTTATCACTTACGTGATCGTATTTACGCAACCCATAAATAAAGCGAACGCAGTTATTTTGGATGATTTGAAGACGATTTTTGGTCAATTGATCCAAACATGGATAATAAACGACATCACAGTAACTGAGCATTGACATCACCAAAGATTCGCACAGTTTTTTTCTCAGCCTAAAGTTAAGCAAGTAGCGATTGGAATAAAGAGTCCTAGAACACAGGTAAGTTTTTTTCATCAAATTAGCTATTTGGCTGCGGAATCTTAATTTTGTGTCAATTTCCACTCCTAGTACCTTAGCTGTTTGGGTATGCTGTAATGTTATGCCATCAATAGTCAGATGGAAAGAATCTTCGACAGTTTTCCTCTTCTGATCAGAACAAAACAATAACACTTGTGTCTTATCTGGATTAATAGTAAGATTATGTTCCATAGAAAACTGATGTACCTTATCTAAATCAAGCTGTAAAATGTCTGATGAATTTTGCGTATCTGAGGCGTCGAAATGGAATATTATTTGAGTATCGTCAGCAAATGTTTGTATCCCTGAATTGTCAACTGCTTTATGCAGGTCACACGTGTAAATCAAAAAGAGCACAGGTCTCAAAATTGAGCCTTGCGGAACTCCTGACGAAATAGTCGTAATATTGGATTGATCGTTATTGGTTGCGACACATTGCGTGCGACCGGACAAGTAGCTACGGAAAAAAACTGACAGCAGCATCATCGAAGCCTATATACCTCAGCTTGGTGCACAAAAGTTTATGATTTATTCGATCGAATGCTTTGGAATAGTCAATTGATACCACTGCTGTTGCTAACTTTTTGTCAACTGCCCTAATAACATTATCACAAAGATCTAACAGTGCCGAGGTGCTTCCTGAAGCTCGATTGACATGACAATATTATTTTTGGTTCCTCTATGTAATGGACAACTTGTTGCTGTATAATTTTTTCCAAAATTTTCGATAGCACCGGCAACAAACTAATGGGTCTAAGATGTTTAAGTTCAGTAGGTTTAGATATTTTAGGGACAGGTATAATTATCATGTTGAAATGATTGAATTTTGCAACGGGCGTGAATCCGGAGATACAGGGTATTAAAGTTTGGAGCCTTAGCCCCCGTGGGCACGCCCACCATCGATATATCTATAGACACTGCCGTTCATTCATAATTATAGAATTGTTTATTTTTCGGCATTGGTTGGTGACCAGAAGAAAAAAAATAACTGTCGCGGTGGAAAGAAATACTTTCGAACCAGTGGCGTATCGTATGAAAATATTACCGCACTGACAATAGTAGTCAAGCTGTGGAATTCAATCGGTTATATGTTTTTAGGAACATAGTTAAATAAAGTTATGTCATGTGTATTTAAAGAGGTTCTGTTTTCAAATCAGAGGCATCAAATTCTCCCAATGTATAAGTATCTCGCAGATAAATGAAAAATCGACAAAAGGATCATGCCATAAAATGTGAAAATTCATGAAACATATAGATAATTTCTTCTCAACAAATGTGTCGAATTACAAGTCATAGACTCGCTAACAGTAATTACACACCGCGGGCACGGTGGTGATTTCCCGTAATTCTCCTCTCCTTTTTAAAAACAAAAAAAAATGGAAAAAAATCGTAATTTATAACACAGCTAATAGATGTATGTACTTCATTGGCAGCATATTCAGTAATAATTTTCTCACATAGCAAATATCACTGACATTATACTTTATACATATGCAGACAAATACCGCTTAATCATCCAAATGCGATCTTGCTACTCAACCAACTTTCTTTCTTTCACATCTTCTCAGTGATAAACACTACAACCAGCAATGCAATGCATGCTTGAACGTCGGCACGTCGTTGAGTCATTCCTCCATGGATGCTTTTTCTGACGCTCACAGCGATCATAGCGTGCAAACTATTTGCACACTAAGGGTATATTTCACCAGGATTGTCACTGAGTACACATTCTAGGTTAGGACATTATTTGAATAACAGCTGATTATTACATTTCAAAACTCGCCAACGAGTGACACATGTGTGGGATCCGTCAATCCTTGGTGCCAGTGTAGTAAGCTCCGCCAACTGTTGAAATATACTCTACTATGCCTTATAAGACTATACGTGGAATTTTTCCCAAAATCGTTGCACAAAAAATGCAAATGAAAATTTAAAATTATTTCCATGACGCCACAAACTAGCTCCGTCGGTACCTCGGGTTATACATCTTGACAGTAGGGATGTTCGATACGATCCTATAAATATCGATACTTTTGCGTCCTGTACGCGATATTTTGGATCGATATTTTTATATACGATACTTAGGTGTATCGATACATTTCACGAGTATCGCCATCTTTCGATCCGGACTCTGTCAATACTTCCTAAAATAATAAGAATCGATACATAACAGACTCTTTCAGAAAGAATGACTAACTTCATATTACTTTTCTTCTTTGTTCCCTTCCGCTGGATATCGATAATTTTATCCCAATATTTTAGAGTATCGATACTTCCTAAAATAATAAGAATCGATACATATCAGACTGTGTTAGAAAGAGTGACTAACTTCAGATTACTTTTCTTCTTTGTTTCCTTCAGCTGGGTATCGATAATTTTATTCCAATATTTTAGACTATCGATACTTCCTAAAAAGATAAGAATCGATATATATCGATACTTTTCTAGGATCTAAACATCCCTAATCTTGACAGCTTGTTGTTCCTGTCAACGGGGCTGAAGGGTGCGGTGTTGCCTTTACTATCTTACATTTTGCTAAAATCTTATGACAAATAAAAGCTTCAAATGAAATAGTGACGAATATGAACGGATATGCATAGAATTTAGAATATAAATTCGTATTGCAAATTTCAGATTGTCTATGCATGAACTTGAACCGGATTTTTCGGTATTTTTACCGAAAAGGGAATATTTACCGATAACATCATCCTCCACGATTTTTCAAAATAATTTAAATATTTCTATACTTGCCGAAAAAGAGCTGAAACCAAAAATAAAGCTAAAAGTTAATTTTATGTAGTCCTCATAGCTTTATGCCCCACATCACTCATACATATGCAAGTCATATCCATCATCACCCTGCATTTTATATATACTAAGTGACATATAAATCCGAACACCCAGCTTAAATGGTTTTATTTTAATAAAAGTTGGTGAATGTATTTATCTTACTGTAAATAACAAGTGAAAAAATTTTCAGCCTTATCAGTTGGACATTCCGGTTTTTATACTGTTTTTTTTTAATTCACTAACGCTCTAAAAATGAATATTTCAGCCGCAGTAAAGAATCAACGTTGGCGGATTTTGGTTCTTGACATCCTTTACGATCGGTAACGATGCCTAGAGTACGGAGACCTGTACGATTTCGTCAACTTAGTGAGTTTGATAGGGGCCGTATAGTGAGACTTCGGGAAGCTGGACTTTCTTTTCGGGCAATTGCAGTTAGAGTGCAAAGAAGTGTAGACACTGTGGTTAGGTGTTGTCAGGCATGGCTTCGAGAAGGCCGTACGCAAAGAGCAAGGGGCACTGGACGCCGCCGTAGAACAACAGACCCTGAAGATCGCCGCCTAAGATTATTATTGGCCTTAAGGAACCGTTTCTCCACTACCAGTCCATTGCAAATGAATGGTTTGCAGAACACGGAAGACCTATTGGCATGCGAAGTGTTTACACACTGGGTCCTCCCTTTAACTCGAGAACACCGACGTAATCGCCTTGAGTGGTGCAGACAACGGTCACTCTGGGATCAGGAATGGAACAGTATTGTCTTTAGTGACGTGTCTCGATTTTGTTTAGGCATGCACGATGGTCGATAAGGCCATTTTCTATTGGCCCAACTGACCAAATATTAATGTTGGTGAAGTTGGCCTGAAACTACTTAGTCTGCAAAATGACATTTTGTCGTCTTTTTTGACGTTTTTTAGGCATTTTTACGTAAAAACCCTGCCGGGTCTAAAACCTAAAAAGTTGTGGTACGGTTACGGATGTACAAATAAACTTTAGACTAGCCTGTATATAACATTTAACATAATTGAAGACACATTCCCGTTATGGTTTGGTCTTGGATTATGTGTCACCCCTATGAAGTTACTTGTCAGTAAGTGTCATTCCAGTATTTCTCTTGACCAATAAAAATGCAGTAGATCGAAGAAGAAATCATTTATTTAAAAATTAATTACTTTCGATATGCCAGAATTAATATTCTTTTAATTGATCTGGCATCAAATAGACCGAAAAACTAATTACAGAACTGAAGTGGGCCATTTCGATGATGCGGTAGAGAAAATTGGAAAATCCATAAGACTATGCAGCCAGCGCTGACATCATTTAATTACTCCCCGACTACACTCCCACTTCTCTGCGAATATTGGATTTTAGTTTCAGCGAGGAGAAAACTGAGTTGCTCTTTCACTTTGTCTCGAGTGGTACTTTTGTGAGCAGTGATATCATAAACGTACTTGGGGTATAGTAAAAGCAATCGGAAGGTTTCTACAAGCGGGTTATAAAATGAGCTTCAAAAGCCTGCCTATGCTTTTGCTTCAAAGTTAAAAGAATTTTTTACTTTATCAGTAAAATTAATTAACAATATAATTATAACTGGAAAATTAAAATCAGTAAAATTACTCAGTCTCTTATCTAAATTTTGGCTAGACTGGATTAATTCTTTTTTCGAAATTTGGAAGGTATGGAAAGTACTTGTATACAGCCAATGCTTCACGACATTTTTGATGGAATAGGTGTAGGTCATTCATCCCCATCGGTCTGTCTTTTTGTCGTTGTGGCCAATCTAGGATTTCTCAGAGGGTACCGCTAGAAATCTGTTGAAAATTTGACAAAAGGTTATTCCCGTGCTCAGTTTACAAACTTTTGCAGGCTTTAGAATCGGTGCAATGGCTGCGGAGTAATCAAAAAACTAATAATCTCTAATGTCTCGGCTATTATTTAAGCGCTATATTTTATTATGATTTATCGTTAGCAGGAAGCTTGGGCGCTGGACGTCGTTGATACGCTTATGGTGGAACTTTACGAAAAATAGCGGAGATTAAAAATTCCAAATCAAATCCTAACTTCAATTGAGTTTTTCCAAAGTTGTAAGCGAGGGGCTGAAAAAGTATATCCGCATTCGCTATAAAAAAGTTCTTTAAAATATATGCGAAATGCAGGAAAAAAGTTTCTGATTTATTATATTCTGGAAGTTGTAACCATATAGCTATTATACAAGTACAAAAAAGTCCGTGGAGTGCCAGTCACCTTTGGAAAATAGGTTTCAGTTGAATTATGCAACTATGCAACAGTAGCTTATTCATATTTTTTTGATCATTCTGGAATTCCGTGAAGCTCAGACATTGTCTATGTCTTCCAATAAATTCTGCATTGGACGTAGCAGTTATGGTTCACATTGGTCGGCATTGGACAACCTTTTTTTGAGGTTGTCATGTTCAGCGATGTCAAAGTGTAATTCTATGTAGGTACACCACACTACACCACAATTCGACAACACGGCCCATCAAAGCGGGTGTCCCTCAGGGTTCGGTTCTTGGACTAGTCCTTTATTCACTTTTTATTCATGACGTCCCCTGCCCCAGCAACTGTGAAATCTATCTCTATGCTGATGACACTGCCGTGGTGGCCCAGTCGTGTTATGGGAATCTAGTTCACGACAGGCTGCAAAGTGCAGTGGACGAGATATTGGAATGGGCGAATCGGTAGCTGATCAAAATTAATCATTCGAAACCCCAGGCAATCTATTGCGCTACAAAACGTAGCGGCACCCCGTCTAAGGTTTATACAAGATGGTTATTAGACCAGCGATCACTTACGCAAGTGCGGCTTGGTGGTTTCTCGCCAAAACGCATTTGCGTAGCCTGCAGGTTTTGCAGAACAGAACCTTGCGTACAATCACTAACGCCCCATGGTATGTTTCCAACGAGACCCTACACAGAGACCTTGACATCCCTTACCTAATAATAATAAAAATAATAATTTATTTGTCCTGTATGATCACAGATGTGATATAGGATAAGTCAGTCAGAGCACTACACAAGCTAATAACAAATCATGTTAGTGTGGACGCACACAATCATATTCGTAACACATATGGCATATTCCAAATATGACTACAGGTAAATCAAATTAGCGTATAGATATAATTTGTAAATATAAAACATATATGTCTATATTAGGATCAAACACTGATTTCGGCCAATGGTCGAAAAAAACGACCAGAACGCGTTCTGGCCACCAGCATATTGCCAATGTCTGAAAAATCGCTTTCTGGCCGTTTAGTATAGATCAAAATGAGTTCTGGCTATTCTCATATTGCCAGAACGCGTCGAGCATACAAACAAAATGTCCAAAGGCCAATTTAATATAAAAAAATATATTTGATTGCTTATATAACAAGTTTCAAAATAAAAAATAAATAAATAACTTCAGTTTTAACAGAAACAGAAAACATTTACTGTATAATAACTTGTGCTTGAGGGGTATCGGCATACCTACATGTACTTATTATATATATATATATCCCTAAAAATTTAGTCGCATCCACTTGTTTTATTGATTTGCCAAACGATTTTATTAATTATTGCTGAACCACTTACCTGCACCAGTCAAGCTTGAATTGGCAAGTCCTACAACAGATTCTACAGTTTTTACCATCAACAAGTAAAGAAGTGTCATCAGCATACGAGCAATCGGAGCGGAAGTCATTGACATACATTATGTATAAGAGAGGACCAAGTAGGAACCCTGTGGAACATCAGTATGGTAGAAATGTTGGCTGGATTGTGCATTTTGTACCTCGACAGGGACTACATCAAACAACAAGCGCAGCCACGCGGAATCGCATAGCAACTCTTTGTTGCGCGAGTCAGTAGACTACACAGTCGAGCAAGTTCACAAGCACACAAGGTCGCGACTCGCACTGTGAACAAAATTAAACCGTGCGACTTTAGGTCCAATCAAAATTATAATTTTTCTTCAACAACGAATCGCAAAATTAATTTTAGGATCAATTTAAAATTGCCGAATACTAATTAGCAATGCCAAGGCACCCCTCAAATTGACGCACTTCTTTTTTCTTTGCTCTCCCTCCTTCCTTCTTTTCTCCTTCCCTTCTTTCTCCCTGACTTTGTTTGGTATCTGGGCAACCAGACCTGACAGACTTACTGACTTACAAGACTTTAACCAAGAGCAAAGGTCCTACGGACCGCTCTGACAGACAATGACGAATAGAAAACTACACTAGTTGAAGTTGAGAAACGCTAATCTTAGCGACACTTCGCCTTTTTTGTACTTTTACTTAGGTACGAAATAAAGTCCATTTATTATTATTATTATTACAATTTCAATAAGATTGTAGATTGTAACAATATCTTAAGTATCTTGAAAAATGAGGTAATTTAAGGCAGGGTTATATGTTGAGAAACTGTTAATGGTGTCCGATGAGGTTTTCTAGGTTCCTATCACCTAACAAATAATATAAGAAAAATCGATAAATGAAAAAAAAATAGTGCTTTGGAGGATATTCAAGAACTTTTACTACCAGTTTTGTGGTAACTTAGTTCAGATCATAATGTACATGTCAATCTGATTATACATGAATACAGCGAAATGTGTAACTTCGCTTTTCTCCTGTTAGCACCGCGAAACTTGTTAAAATATTATTTAAACCTATACCTTCAATAACAAGAATACTGTAGAAGTACTGCTCACATGTTTGGGGTGCTGCCGCCCTGACTATAGTATCCATGCTCGATGATGTTCAGAGAAGAGCTGTCCGACTAATTGATGACTCTTCTCCAACAATCTAGCTCTCTTCTACCGCTACACCAACGGGCTTTGCTCCTCAGGGCTCTTCTCCATGATACCGCCGCGAGATGTGCCTGCCAGGCAGACCCGCCTGACTTCGGCCTCCCATCCTAACCGTGTCCAACTTCGTACATCCAGAACAGGCCGAGGTTACCGAGATTGTGGAAGCTTTTCCCAGTACTACCAATCTTAGGCAGTTCACAAATCGGATTAACAAAATTTTTTGGGATCCCTATAGCAGCCACGGTACCCTGGTATTCAGGCTTCTGCCTGCGCGATTGCTTCGGTATATAAAGAAAAACATGCTTAGCTATTGCATATATAAATTACACAAATGGCACATCCACAGAGCATGAAATCACAAGCAAAGACCTGCCCTTGAATTGACTACCAATTCCAAGGGTTTGCAGATGCTATCCCGATAAACAAAAAAATGTAATTTGGGCGAAGGCTAATCTGCATAATAGCATAACAGAAAACGTTGCTGGCGGAGGCGCAAGTAACAGCGGTCGTGTAGACATAAACTGTATCTTGGAGGTTGGACGGAAATACATAATGGCGCGGCAAGAAATATGTCCCGAGACGGAGGAACATTAGTCAGCAATGGGGTTCTGCTTGCTGAGGACTCAGCGTAAGTAACGGAAGGAAGTCGAGGTGCTAGACGATCCTCGTTTGTTCTCGTTTGCCACGTTGCTTCTACCATTAATCTGCTAATTTAATCTGGTAAAGTATGTGCATATACGATGTACATATTTCCTGAAGCAAACAAGAACCAAAATAGGAAAAATGGATTCACGTCATGCGAGCTTAGGATTTTTTCACAGAAAGGACAGGAAATTTTTTGTATACTGTTGACGAGTATCAGCCCCCAAAAGTATTTTTAATAGGTTATTATATTGCCCGAAAACACCGTTCTTACTGTCCACAGTCTAATTTATCAGGAAACCAAATAAGTTCATGCGGTTGCTGTATATCGCACATTGCAATGGATGTTGTTGATCAATAGCGATTGTTTGTTACCTGTTGTCACTTTAGTATGAATCCTTCGACGAATTAAACAGTAATTCGAAGTTGCTAACTGTATGAGTGCAAGCTTGCTACAAAAGCTGCAGCGGCGGCGCGAAAAATATGTACCGCATTCGGAGATGTGATCGAACAGCACAGAAGTGATACAAAAAATTTTCTTCGGGAGATCTCAGTTTGAGCGATGAACCACGCTCAGGGAGACCAAAAATCATGAACAACGAGGATCTTCGACAGGTTGTGGACGCAAATTTCAGGACAACCTGCCAGGAACTTGCAGAAATGTTCAGAGTGAGTCCTGAAACTATTAGTTTGCATCTTCATCAGCTGGGAAACACGTGGAAGTTAAGCAAATGGGTACCACATGAACTGTTAAATGATAACATTTTAAGTCGTCTTACCATTTGTTCAGCAAACATTTCACTCAACGCTAATGAACCATTTCTTAATCGGTTATTAACCTGCGACGAAAAATGGATCTTGTATTCGAATTCTAAGCGTTCGTGGGCAGCAACTGGAATTGTCCATTATGAGTTTTTGGAAAGAGGTAAAACCACCACTGCTACCTTGTATTGTGACAAGCTTCAACGAGTACAAGCAGCACTCATCCAGAAACAGCCTTCTTTGATGAATCGGAAGAAAGTGATATTCTTACAGGATAACGCTAAGCCTCATACCGCAAAAGTGAAAAATTTCTGAACTCGTCTGGGAAACGTTACCGCACCCGCCATATTCTCCCGACATTTCTCCCAGTGATTATCACATTTATTTTGTCTCTTGATAACTGTATGAGGCACCGACAGTTCACTACTCGAGATGGTGTAATAAACGCAGTCCGCCAATTTTTTTACTCCAAATCCAGGGAGTTCTACAATACCGGCATACAAAAATTGGTTCCACGTAGGCAAAAGGTCATTGAATGTGATGGGAATTACTTCGACAAATAAATAGTGTCTTATTGTTTCTCAATAATTTTTTTTTATTTTTCTATGACATATTTATAATCATGTCGACTGGACAATGTTAACGCGTTGCTCACTGCTCGTCCACTATCGACTACTATACTGTGCCTGACTGCTTCCGCAATGTGGTCGGGTATGTCTTCCCCTATCGACCAGTCTAGAAACATTCCAGCATTTTCGTGAAATTCCATGGAAGTGGTCTAGATCGCAGCAGGTGCTTCCAGACGGGTATCGAACATTCTTGAAGCCTGCGAGAAAGTAACGGTATCAAGTTGTTGAACTTGATACGAAAGTTGTGTAGGAATATGCTATCGAGTATTTATGGTATAATCAGTCCGGCAACATAATCTGGCGGAGAATTATGGATAATATCCCGGGACGATTGTAAAGGGACAAAAAATTGGAGAAAAGCCCCACTTTGATTTTTTATTATAAAAGTAAGCATGAACTTTTATATATTTCATGTATATATTTTGTAGTATATAGATATTTTTTGCTACCCCGTGATTACAAAAAAAGGGGTAAGGTTGCTAGCATTAACGTCACTGGTACCAAATGGATCTTTTGTGATCCCCATAAATATACACAGACTAAAGCACTGTGTCCAGCCTTGATCCTTGCATGTAGCTTTCCGCTATTCTATTTATGGTTCCTACTATACGAAACCGATTCAAGTCAAACAAGTAATACATTTTAAATGAAAATATTTTGAATTTTTATTTTTGTTGTAAGTCATTGAAAAAATATTGCTTAAAATCCGTTTTATTGCAGCATGGTTAAACAGCGAGTTACTCTAGTTTCGTGGTATTAGAACAAAATTATTTAATTTTGATTCGAAACATTTCTATACTGTGTGAGGATCTGAAAAGTCATGAATATAAGATTGGCAATAGACTAACTTATATAATAGAGATATTTAAACATTTTTTTTGTTCGATTCCAGTGTTCGAAAATTGTATTGTAGAATTCCGTTAGCAATAATACCTATATCTATACCTATTTTCACTAACAAAAAATGCCGTCAAGTAGGTAGACTCTGCGCTTCCTAAGCATCGCTGTCATCACTTCATAAATGATAATGTATGCACAAGTTAGCCCCGCCGTCAAAAAACCTATGAATATCTCAATCCAATCACCACGTGAATGAACTTGATCATTCCGTTGACGTCCACATATTTTTACAAACCCCTTCACACCTAAATATTAGTCCTCGAGGTACCACTGCACCTCTTCTCAACGATTTTGTCACGAAGAATCTGACGACGTTTCACGGCAGCCACCCATCGCAGATACGTATACACGCGTTTTAAAAATATTTCCTAAGGGAAAATAGTATGTCTTAATAGGTGCGTAGAATTACTAGGGATTGAAACGCATGGATATAAAGGGTGGTTCATCTTTAAATTGGTACTAAACCAAACTCTTCAATAATATGTAACACTCGATACTTTATTCAAAAGAATACACATTCCTATAGTTTATGTAAAACAATTTCAGTTAAATGGCTGGCTTGGCAGTACTCCATCCTCTTAACCCAATTTTGAAGCACAATTTCGACAGTTTATGGGTCTATTTATCAATAGCTCGACGGACATTTTCCCTAAGAACATCAATTGTTTGAGGACCGTTAGTGTAACAGCGGTAGAAAGTAATCCATGGCCGACAAATCACAGCTGCGGGCTGATCGATTGTGTCACGGCTGGTGTGGCATATTGCGCCGTTCTGCTGGAACCAGCAAGAGCATGTCATCTAATAGTAACCATAAAAAACTCCTCAACATGTCTGTATGGCGTTCCACGTTTACCGTTACTCTGTTACCATCTTCATGTTGAAAAATGTAGGGACCAATAATCCCACCACTCCAAAAGCCACACCAAACAGTTACTCTTTTGGGATGCATTGGTTTTTGTATGACATGTGGGTTTTCAGAACTCCATATCCTACAGTTCTGCTTGTTAACGTAACCTCCCAGATGGAAATGGGCTTCGTCCGAAAAGATGATTTGGCCATCAAAATTGACGTCCGTTTCCAATTGATATAGAGCCCACACAGAGAAACGATATCGAAGCGGATGGTCATTTTGTTTCAGCTCTTGCACTAGTTGCATCTTGTAAGGAAATAATCCCAGGTCGTTATGCAATATTCTCTGCGGAGAAGTGCGATTGATGCCCATTTGCTGTGCTCTGTGACGAGTTGACATTCTTGCGTTTTCACGCACACTTTGAGCAACAGCAGCAATGCTTGCGGCTGTACGTACGGGTCGAACACGCTCATACCTTCTGTTATCCACAACCAGGCCAGTTTCACTAACCTTAATCACGGATTTTCGTATACCAGTCGCGGACGGAGCATCATTCCGACCAAATAGTCTTCTCAATTCTTGCAATGTTTTTTAATATTTCCTACCTCCGTTCAAGATTAAAACGATCCATTGCTCACAGCGGAAGTTTAACACAATATATCTGACAATATGTTGAGCATGGAAGTGTTACCAACTGTCAAAATAATACCAACTTAAAAAGAAACAACTGAAACGTCAAACATTTGATTATTGTTTTCGTAGTTTGCCCATAGTTCCACCGCCAATGGACCGATTTTCAAAAACTACAAACAAAGCTTCTTCGTCCTTTGTAGAGTTGTAACTTTGAGTATGCTTTCTGACCAGTAAGCTTGACAGTGAAATAGATGTACGAATTGTTTTCCTGGTAAGACTGGTATTCCTGTAGAGTATACATATTGACTCTATTTCGCCGTATATTTTGTCCTCTTACAATTTCCCTAAACGATTGTGCTATAGATTTTAGATTAAGTGTGAAATTGGGGTTTCTACTTCAAAAACAGTAATAAAGCTATCCAGTAGTTTATTGTACGTTGTAGATGAACACTGTTAATATTCCCACGTTATAACATCCCGATCAATAAAAATATCCATTTGTTGTTTGAAAAATTTTAACGCACGAATATATTGGGTCATTATCATCGTCAAAATATGGAAGAATTGAAGCCCGGTACATCAACTGGTCCATAAATAGAGCAAGATTCTATGAATCTATTTCCATATTCCAATTTTTAGTGGTAGTAATATGCGCTTGTATTGTTCTATAAAAAATATATATTTCAAATATTTCCATAAAAAATAT
Organism: Acanthoscelides obtectus; assembly: GCA_963669975.1. Lineage (NCBI taxonomy): Eukaryota > Metazoa > Arthropoda > Insecta > Coleoptera > Chrysomelidae > Acanthoscelides > Acanthoscelides obtectus. The sequence continues at coordinate 192,991 of CAVLJG010003313.1, forward strand.
CCATAGAGCTATAAACTTTTGTTGACGTGCATATATAATAAAAATAACAAATAGTGAATTGTTCAATACGACCAGGCACTGTATTTAGTCAGGGAGTCAGTTCCAACAAAGTTAATTCTATTACGAAGGCAAACTTCCATCCTATGGCGTTCCAGAGAAACTGTGCTTTGCTCTCTGACTGCAAGATATTCGTCGTAATTGACGGGTTGTCCTCTTTATCCCATAATGTCAACGTGGGTGTTCCCCAGGATTCGATCGTGGTTCCAACATGGTTCCTCCAAAGACCTCCTTACCTGAATGAATAATCCGATCCAGATGTTTGCTGATGACATGCAGACATTCTGAGTGACAAGTCGATCTCTGCCGGTGAGCTGGAAAAAAGAAACGACTTCTTCTCTGACGAGAGACCTGGAGGTTATCACCTCTTGGGGACACAACAATCTTGTATACTTTATCTGAAGTCACTTGAAATAGCATAAAAACCTTTGGTCGGCGCGTCCTTTGTAGGTAATTTCATGACGTATCATAGGCGTGCGGTCATTTATTTAGAACGATAATAATAATGTTTTTATATCACAATAAATGGATTTTACTATCTTCTTATTTTTTTGATTTGGGATAAAAAATACTTATATTGGGAGTTTAATTTATGTTGACTGAAAGTTAAGAAATGAAAAAATTACAGAATTCCAACGTTTGACATAGGCAATTATTTACATAGCAGGTAGGTATATAAAAAGGTATATAAAGACTTACATTATAGGTATTTATATATCATCCTCGCCTTCGGAGCTGTCGCTAGAGTCATCTTGTAGAGGAATTACAACGGGATTTACAGGAGGCAAAACACAATATTCATTTTCTTCTTCAATAATATGCCTAGAACACTGCTTCCATAGGTCTGTGGCAGCAATATGAGATACTGCATCTCTTATTGTGGCCAATAGCGATTCACTTAATTGAGGGATCTGATTATGTTTTCTTACTTTTTTTTTAAAGCAGCCCAGACCAACTCAATCGGGTTAAAAATGCAGTAATAGGGAGGTAGACGTAATACTTCATGGCCATTTTGCTGAAGCAGATTGTCAACAACATACTCTTTTTCAAATTTTTGTCTTTTAATAAGATCCAATAATATGGCTTTGGTTGATTTTTGTGGTATTTCCATTCCCTTATCCTTCATAAAATCAATAATGTCTTGTTTTTTTGTGCCTGTATTCGGAATTTTGTTTTTCTGCCGGGAATGGTATGGCGCATTGTCCATAATAATCACTGAATTTGGGGAAATGTTTGGTATTAACTGCTGCTCTATCCACTTTTCAAATAAGTCGGAGGTCATGTCCTCATGATAGTCGGCACATGATTCTTTGATATTTTTGGCAGATAACAGCAAGGCATTAGGTATAAATCCATTTTCACTGCCAGCATGGAGAATAATGATTCGTTTTCCACGGTTGCATGGTGCATTTAAAATGCACTTGTTGCTGTCGTCAACCCAGCCGTACTGCACAACACATCATGGGTATCATCCACGTTTCATCCAGGTAAATCAGATTTCTTTTCTCCTCTCTATAGATTTTAACTTTGTGCAAAAATTCTTGGCGCAATTCAACGATTCGAGACGACTTATAATCACCATTCTTTTATCTAATTTTTTGTATTGAAAACCACACAGTTTTACAATACAGTGCAGTGAGTCTAAGCATTTGTAATTATAAAAATCTTCAGGATAATCTTTTAATTTATCCCGTATCATTTCCAACGTGAGCACCAAATTTTCTTTATAAAATCCGTATATTATACGACGAATATCTTCCTGAAAACCCACGTCTATTCTTTTTAATTTTTGCCCTATGCGCTTTCTGTGGAAGGAATGGTTGACTACATCTCCCCTTTTTATAACCCGATAAATGGTAGACCGACTGATTTTTGTCAGGATACAAATTCTGTTTAAAATTTGATTTTGCGAGGAATCTGGATTTTCGTTTTTCAGACAATCATACATATTTAGGATTACTCTTTGGGTCTGTTCCTCTAAATCTTTATGAAAGAATTCTGCCTGCACAGGTTCATCAACCATCTCCTCGTGGCTTGGAGCATTTTCCCAAGGTCTCCAAAGCGCCATATTTAGGACACACAAGAACAATCAACACGACAATTAAATCAACAAGTAAACTGAGTATTCAAAAGTCAAAAACACACAAACTAATAAAATCTATGAAAAAACACGGACAGACTAAAGAAAACACGTTTATTCACCGCTACACGGCACTGGCTAAACTGTTTCAATTTTCAGTAGCCACCTGCACTTGTTCGGAGCTCTGAAATACACGCTTTCTCATTGGCTATGTCCACGCATAGGCGTGCTTTACTCCACGTGGACCGGTGAAACTGCCTTTGATCTTATACGGGGGATATTTGCTGCGATATTTGGCGATTTTTGCAGCAACATACCGTGTTAATTTAGATATATAAAACGCACCCGGTATTTCACAGTGTTTCAAGTGACTTCAGATAAAGTATACAGTTTAATGCTTCCAGAACACAGTATTGTATAGTACCTCTCTCCCCCATGATTCCGCCGCGCGATTTGCCTGCCCGATAGATCCACCTGACTTCGATCCCCATTCATAACCGTGTCGAACTATTCAGAACTGGCAGAAAATGGTAAAAATTTGTTTCTTTAACCTTAATACTACTGCGTGTATAGACTAGAAAGCTTATATTGACATGTGTACTTATTTCATATACTCGATCTGTCAGGTTCTGTATTTTTTTACACAACTTCAAGACTGGTAAACTCGAACTTTCCTCATAGATGATATCAAAGCTCTATTAAGAAAAACACTTGATTTATAGATACTAATGGAAAAAGCTATTTTTGTCTCCCTATCTACAATATGTCTATCAATAAATTCTGATACAACAGAGATAAATTGTATATGTATACAATCACACATAGCATGTGAAACAAATGTTTATTGTACTGTACTTTGACAGGAATAATCTGGTTGCCTAGTGATAGATAGAGCTGTTAATTTCCTATATATTCCCAGAATTGTAGCAGAATGTTAAGGTTAATAGGCGACAGATGAAACATGATAGCCAGGGAAATGGAGAACGATTTCCAGAAACCAATTATAATCCAGAGATATAGCCTCTTTTCGGAAAGCGTGGTGTTTACTAGGAATATTACATTGTATGTAATATTCAGAATTCCATGGTAATAGCAGTCCATAGACGAGTGAAAAATTGTATATGTATATGGCGGGTCGGATTTGGGGAGGAAAGTGGGAAGCATTCCTGTCACGTGAAGTCATGAGCTGCCACGTATCTAATGTAAACTAACGATACGGGGAACTTCGCTCACGGAAAGAACAGTATATATCCAATCCCTCTCACAGAATAAGTAAACCAGAAGCTATACTCGGGCAAATTCTCAGTGCACCGCGGTTACAGCATCACGAGGAGGGATAACGTCAGGTTCTTTCCAACAATTAATTTCCGCGTTGCCAATGTGTTACACCAGAAGGTTTTTACAGCAAGCTAGGTTACTGCCAAACCCAAGAAGGTGGTCTGTTCGAGCATTCAATTTAATATTTTGTTTTCATTTTGATTAGAATTTTTTATTTCAATTTTGATTCGACTTAGTGTTTTGAGTTATTTTAGAATTATCTTTGATTTCCACGGATGGTCATAAAATCAACACATCCTGAGTTCCGCTCGCTCGGTGTCGCAAAATGTAACAAATACCATTACGCAATACAAATGATCACTGCCTGCATGTTCGCAGGTCAAAACTAGTTCGAAGCAGGACGATACTTCCCAATAAGCGCTAGATGGGTACTGACAAAAATTGCTTATCTACGATCATGGAGGTGGAAACCTTGCCTTGGAATGTACGAGATGCGGTGTTGCCAAGCGAACCAATGATGCAATGTTGCAGAATTTGTTGCGATCCTGACCATTCGTTTCGACCTAAAATGGAGCACCTTTATAACCGATCTGGAATCGAACCTAAACTGATTCGACACATTTCTTGATCCAACAATGCTTACGCTCAAAATAAAACTATTATTTGAGCATGGATTATAAACCAACGCATATTTTCAACATGCATCTTAAATCAAGGGAGTGGTGTAACATATTGGCAACACGGCAGATTGCCGCGTTAGCGTTGCCAGGCAACGCAGTGATGGGCTTCGCTATCCGACCTGCTTCTATCTCTTTCTAATACGAGGGCCACGCTATATATTTTGAGATACGACGACTTAAATTCTCGACCACGCAGATTTTTGTTGAAATTGTTGAAGAGCCAGAAGTCACACATCGCCAAATCTGGCGAATAAGGCGGATGTTTCAGCATTTCGATGTGGCGCTGGCGTAAAAAGTGCACAGTTAGTTGGGCAGTGTGGCTAGAGACATTGTCGTAGATTGCGCGCAACAACTTTTTTAAATAAAGATGATCATGCAAAATGGTGTGCACTGTTGCGGATCCTACCCCAAGAGTTGCCTCTATAGTTACATATTATGTGCAGCGAGAATCTTTTTCAATTAGCCGCTTTAGCAATTTTTTCTGGAGTCACACTAGAACTTGGCCTACCACTATTTTCTTTATCAGCCAATGATGTTCAGTTAAACCGAATTTAAAGTCATAGTAAATCATAGCGCGCTAACTCTCTCGAGACAACTCCATGTTTAGTCTTAAATTTGTTTACGAGGGTGGTCCCAGAAGTACCCGACCCAAAGAGAAAACACAAAAATTTTGTAAAAAAAGTATTTATTTTTCAACATAATCTCCTTTCAGCTCTATACACTTTTCCCAGCGATGTTCAATAAGTTCGATACCGTTTTTATAATAAGAACTGTCTTGCTCCTCAAAATAGCCATTAACTGCCGACATCACTTCTCCATCGTTGGAAAATCTTTGACCACTGAGCCATTTTTTCAAGTTTGGAAACAGAACATAACTCAAGGGGGCTAAATCTGGTGAATAGGGTGCATGAGGTAGTAATTCAAACTTAAATTCGTCAATTTTGGCCATTGCAATAACGGATTTGTGAGCTGGTGCATTGAAACAACACTATCTTCTTAAACAAATGCGGCCGTTTTTGCTTGATTCCATCGCTCAAACGTTGCAATAAGTTCGCATAATACTCACCGTTAATAGTTTTACCTTTTTCAAGATAGTCAACGAAAATTATCCCACGCGCATCCCAAAAAACCGACGGCATAACCTTTTGAGTCCATTGTTTTGATTGTTCTTTTGTCTCGGGAGTGAAGTGATGGACTCATGTTTCATCCATGGTTATGAAACGACGCAAAAATTCTGCTTTGTTACTGTGAAACTTCGCTAAACACTCAATTGAAACATCTTCACAACACTGTTTTTGCTCGATTGTGAGCAATCGCGGCATCCATCTTGCACACAGCTTTCACATGTCCAAATTTTCAGATAATATGCGATGAACCGCACTTTTTGAAATAGGTCAGCCCGGTACTTCTGGGACCACCCCCGTACACCACGTGCACTGTAAGATGCTTGCAAATGAACTGAATGCGGCGACTTACTAATAAAGGACTGCTCTTTCTAATAGTGCACTGTTGTCAATTTTAACTAATATAGTTAAAGCACATCTCAAAATATACAGCCGCTCGTATATGTGGCTATACACAGCGTCGGTGACTGCTAATCACGTGAAACAATGAAAACGAGTAACTCGCTTTAGTTACGGTTAAATATTCTATACTCACTTTGATGGCTCAGCGAAAGCTGATAGTCTCTAGGGGGTACGAGGGATGTCTTTTAAGTTTTGCATATGGAAATAAAACAACACGGTAGGTAGTTTTAAATGACTTTATTGTTTTTCGAAGTATTCTCCACGAAGATTAATACACATCTGCATGCGCTCGAACCAATTTTCGAAGCACTTATTCCACTCGTTTGCTGACAGGTCCAAAACGGCATTTTTGAATGCGTCAACTGCTGCTTCTGGTGAGTGGAACCTTTGACCACGCAGTCTGTTTTTAATTTTCGGGAAAGTAAAGAAATCGTTAGGACTTAGATCGGGACTATATGGAGGATGGTCCTATAATGCCACGTTTTCTTCCGTTAAATACTGCCTTGTTTTTTGGGCTGTGTGCGAGCTTGCATTGTCTTGGTGGAGGATGATTCTTCTTTCGGGGTTGATTTTTCGAAGCTCGGTGATGAATTTTGGCAAACAAATGGTGGTATACCAATCCGCAGTAACAGTTCTTTGCTCATTAAGAGGCATTGTTGCAATATGACCCGCTTTTGACACAAATATCGCAACCATCTTTTTCGAAACACTTCGAGAACGCATGACTTTTGTTGGATTTTCTTCACCTTGGAACACCCAAACAGCCGACTGTCGTTGATTTTCTGGTTCATAACAGTAAATCCACGATTCATCACCACTAACAATGCTGTACACATTTTTTGAGTTTCCGGAATTGAAACGGTCAAGCGTTTTTTGACACCAATTAACCGTGGCTGCTTTCTGCTCTTCAGTCAACAACGAGAAACTAATTTTCTTACTCCTAATTCTGCATGTAAATTTTTTTGAACTGAGGTCTTTGAGATCTTCAAGGACGCCTCAATCTCGCGATATGTCACATGTCTATCTTCAATGATGAGTTTGCGCACAGCATCGACGTTTTCCTGGGTGACTGCCGTTTTTGGTGCACCCACCCTGAAATCGTCACTAAGACCCACCCGTCCACGTTTGAATTCCCCATACCAACGGAAAATTGTCGACTGATGTGGCGCTTCGTTGTCGAAAACAGACAGTAACTCAGCAAGGCATTCTTGTTGCGATAATTGTCTGTGAAAGTTGTAATTATGGTGCGAAAATGTTCTCGGTTGAGTTCCATTTTTCTAATGACTTGGTGACACTTAAAAATTCACTGTAGTGAGAACACTGCACGTATTGCTGTGAAACTTTGAATTTAAGTTTACTAAAGAGTGAGGTTAAGATTCAGTACTGACGTCCGATCAGCGCGGCCTACTATGTTGCTATATGCACAACTTAAAATACATCCGACTCGAACCAGACTCTCTGAATGATTACTTTTTATTGAACTCACAGGCTGCTAATATGAACTCGAGGCTAATTGAGTCAACAATTCATAAATATGATAATAGCTCCTTCTGCACTAATGTTCCTTCATTTACTTTTCGCTACGTTGACCAGCATGAAGTGTTGGATGTTTTAACTTCTATCAAGTCAGAAACATCGAGTTGTGATGGACTTAGTCGTAAAATGATACATCTCTGCTTACCAGAAATTTTGAATCACATTACTCATATTATAAATGTGTCCTTAGAGATAGGGATTTTCCCAAGCTGCTGGAAGGAAGCTATCGTTTTGCCTTTCGCGAAGATAAACAGCCCCTCTGAGTATTCTCACCTACGGCTCATCAGCATGTTGTGCTTTTTGTCGAAGGTCTTAGAGAAAATTGTCTACATACAGCTGGCCCACTATTTTGAACAAAACAATATGATTCCTCAATATCAGTCTGGTTTCCGTACAGGGCATAGCACAACAACCGCTTTATTAAATATTACGGATCATATCATCAAAAATGTAGATGATCAGATAGGAACAGCTCTGATTCTGCTTGACTTCTCTAAGGCCTTTGATATGGTACATCATGGTATTCTCTTGAGTAAGCTCAAATTTTATGGTCTCTCTGACAAGCCACTACGTTTCTCCGATTCGTATTTGCGCAATCGTACCCAGAAGATGAAAACACGTAAGGGAGTTTCTTCGGCAAAGAGTGTGGCATCTGGCGTACCTCAAGGCTGTGTGTTGGGACCATTACTCTATTTAGTTTATACCTTTGATCTACATACTTGCCTTCAGCACTGTAATATTCAAACGTATGCAGATGACACGCAGCTAACTCTGTCTTTTGATTCTTCGGACATGCATGAAGTATCATATAAATTGAACTTGGATCTAGTTAACATTGAAGAGTACTGCAAAAGACATTGTCTGAATATCAATGCTTCAAAATGTTCTGCCATGCTATTTGGCCCAAAAAAGTTAGTACAACGGTTAAATGGCACAATTGTTCCTAGTCTTAACGAAACCCATATTCCTATAGTAGACCATGCGAAGTATTTAGGGATCGCCATGGATTCAGATTTGAGGTTTAAACAACATGTTACGCATTTATCTCGCTTAACGTACATGCGTTTGAAGTTATTATACACCAATCGCCATATTCTGAATTTCAAGGCTCGCAAAAAACTGGCTGAGACTCTGGTTCTATCGTTAATAAATTATTCAATTGCTGTTTACTTTCCTTGTCTTGATTACGTGACTAGATATCGAGTACAAAAAATTCAAAATAGCTGCTGTAGGTTCGTTTGTGGTGTGCGAAAGTTTAGCCATGTGTCTAGGAAGATCAATGAGCTTAGATGGTTGAGGGTTGACCAGCTTTTCTCATATAACTTACTAATTTTAGTACAACGAATAAAAATCAATGGGCTACCTACTTATCTACTAAAAAGGCTGGTACCACGTGGGTATCTCAATTACAGGAATCTGAGACATAACTCCGACTTCCATATACCTAGTTATAGGAGCAACATTTTCCATCGTAGCTTCACCTACAACGCTGTCAAGGTGTATAATAGTCTTAATGACAATTACAAAAAGATGGGAATACTTGCATTCAAGAGAGCCATTAAGAACCACCTTCTGGGGTCTGCTAGCCAAGCTGTCTGATATTCTTATTTTTTTGTCATTATCATTTTTTTTTTGTTTATTATTAAGATTAATCTATTTAAGCTTAATTATTGTATATATTATTTAGTCGATTGCTATTCATTGTTATGTTTTTCCTTTTGTATGTGTTCCTGCGCTGTGAGGTTAAGTGGTAGAGTAGCCAGCTGGCTAAACTTCGCCTCGCAGTGTGGAGGGATTAATAAAGACATTATTATTATTATTATTATTATCCCTCGTACACATCTCTCTCGCATTGAGCTCAAACCATCAGACAAATTTAGTTTTCAGTGTATAGATAAGTTATACAGCAAAGCAACCGTATGCCGTCGGTGACTGTGCTAATCACGTGAAACAATGAAAACGAGTAACTCGCTATACTCGCTTTGATGGCTCAGCGAAAGCGAATAGTCTCTAGGGGGTAGAGGATCTATTGAAAAATAACTTTCTAGTTTGTTTATAGTCGATGCATAACTTGGGGAGATACGAGTATATTAACAGAAATCATTCAAAATATTGACTTTGTTGACGTTTTCAAATTTTCCCTTTTACTTCCCATGCCAACTGGCGAGGTACTCATGCGCACTTACAGTATTATGAAGATTTAAAGAATTATGTCACTAGCGCTATTGGAAGAGAGAAAAAGCGTATTTCTTTCATAAGTTCTTACGTAGCAGCTCTCAGCAAATGTGAGGATATTAAAACAAAACAAGATGCTAAAAAATAACTTTAGTAACTCATTGCCCCCCAACCTAATGGATGTGAACCTTCTGAATGATTTTTTTATAAATTCCATCTCCCCAAGTGAACCTCCAGATTCCTTAATAAATTTTTACAAAAATAACTGTCTGACAAACTCCAAATTCAAATTTAGAGAAATTGATGAAATATTCATATATCAAGCTATCTCTGGTATTAAAACAAATGCTGCAGGCTGTGATGGCTTGAGTATCTTTCTAATAAAACTTTGCTGTCCACATGTTATTTCTTATATCAGGCATATAATAAATTGTTGTTTGATTCAAAATGTTTTTCCAGAAGCATGGGGGAGTGCAGTTGTAAAAGTAATTCCCAAAACGCTAAATCCTTCAGATTTTAATCACCTCAGAGAAATAAGCATCTTACCAGCATTGTCAAAATTATTAGAAAAATCGGTTGAGTTGCAATTAATGGAACATCTATCAAAGTTTTCTTTGCTTTCTCCAATTCAATCTGGTTTTAGAAAGAATTATAGCTGTACAACTGCACTTCTACATGTAACAGATCACATTATTAGAGCCACTGATCAGGGAAGGTGTACAGTTTTGATGATGTTGGATTTTAGTCGAGCTTTCGATACGATCAATTTTAATTTACTCCTAAATATATTGCATTTTATAGGCCTCGATTCGGATAGTGTCAACTTTTTCAGTAAATATCTAAAGAGCAGAAAGCAAAAGGTTTTCTTGGAGGGAAGTTATTCTAACGTATTAGCCTTAAAATCAGGCGTGCCGCAAGGCTCTATTATGGGTCCACTCATTTTTGCAATTTATACTTCATACCTGGGCAAAGGCTTAAATACTTGCAAAATGCACTGCTATGCTGATGACACTCAGCTGTATCATACTTTTCTACCCAGTGATGTGGACATTGTGAGTGCAAGCATCAACAGAGATTTATCATTATTGACAAAGAATACCGAAGAACATTGTTTACATCTTAACTCTAGCAAATCTAAAGTAGTTGTATTTGGGCCAAAGCATGCGCGCCAGGCTGTTACTAACTCAATTAACTTTACCATCAATGCACAACAACTTGAAACTGTCAGTGAAGCAAAGAACTTGGGTGTAACACTGGATGTAAATTTAAGATTTGAAAACATGTAAATTCGCTCATTCGTAAGGCATATTCCTCGTTAAAAATATTGTACGGCAACAGACGTAACCTTCCCGTTAAAGTTAAAATAAATCTATGCGAGTCGTTGGTGCTCTCGCACTTCAATTTTTCTGATATGTTGTATGGCCCGTGCTTAACTGCCGCTTACAAACATAAAATTCAGGTTGCGCAGAATTCTTGCCTCAGATATTAATCTGGCATCAGAAGACGAGACCGAATATCGCATAAGTTGAAAGATGCGAATTGGTTGAACATGGAAACAAGAAGATTTTTGCATGCCGCAACATTATATCATAAAATAATTTTGTATAAGACCCCCACTTACTTATTTGAAAAAGTTACATTTCGAACAGATGTGCATAACATCAATATAAGATCCAGGGGGTTGTTGACACCGCCGATATTCCGAACAGCCCAATTTGAACGATCGGTTCAGCTACCAAATTTGTTCCATTTATAACACCCTTCCGGTACAGTATAAAACTCTGAGCATCTCAAGTTTCAAAACTCAATTAAAAAAATATGTCTTATCCCAGCAGTAGTAACCATGTTTCGGGAAAATATTGATACAAGTTTATGTTTCTTTTATAGTAGATGTATTAATGTAAGCACTGCATATACATTTAGTAATTGTAATGTGTAAAATAAGTAGGTCTCACTCACCTTTTCTACAGACTTTTTATAGCGGGTTAAGTGGAAGAGCAGCTACAGCTGAACTTCGCCTGTATTTGGCTATTTTTTATATACTCAGTCTATTTGGAAATAAAGACGTTTATTATTATTATTATTATTATTATTAAGTGCTGTAGTCGTCAAAAATCTCGAAAATGAAATATTATGTTTTTTGATTTGGACACAAGGTTATTACTACACCAAGGACGAAAAAGCTTTACAGTTTTTGCAAATCGATTCAGTAGCGGCTGGTCTAGGGACAAAAACACGAATAATATTAAAATCGCTCAAATTTCGTTTGCGGGACTCCTCACCATTAAGAGAAAATCGAAAATTGGAGGGGTGGGGGGAAGGCATATCTCTTTTTGGCGGCAGTATATTTATACGCTTCCAAGCCCAGTAATTTTATCAGTAAATATCTCACACATTTGTAGAGATGAACTTGGGCCAAACATCATCCTTTGTACAGCGTTGCGTATTTAGGTGCAGAGTCAACCTACTTGACGCCATCTTTTACGTGTTCCTGTTTCACTTTGTGTCAAAATTGTATGCATTCTGGATCTCGATAATATGTTTTTCCGGCAGAACTTCATTCGTCCATGACGAAAATGATTCCATTCACGTGAGTCCTATCGCCTGGTAAGCAATTAAATGCAACTGCAATCCTGATAATTATGTATTCGAATTCAAATGGAGTGATCGGCGTAGTCCTCATGCCTACAGAATATCCATTAATTCAGACTACGACGTAGTTTCGCCGCCGCCGCCGTAAACTACTTGAGGGGGTATTATTATAATCATTTAATCGCTTCAGCATCTATTCGCGCATGGAAATCACTGCATAACTCGATTCGCTCCCTCAATGTCAATTATCATATATAGCCTCCTGGGAGAAGGTGCTATTCGAGGAATAGCACGCCGTGTCGCTCTTTACCTTAGGTAATGGAATTAGAAGTGGGATTGGAATTGTTTCAACTGATGATTTCGACTCGCTGTAATTGAAAAAATGGAGATGAAGCAGTGCATGACTTATTTCGTCTGCAGAAGGCTTACACTGCTCCTGTCCTCTATTCTAGATCTATGCTGTACTGACAAACTAAAGAGGAAACGCTGCCTGTGGCTAGTTGAAGGTTGGCAAATAGCAAGCTAGTAGTTCATACGATATCCTGTGGTTTTCATACTGATAGACTACCATGTTTTTATCGTTAAGTGATACATTACTTTTTACCGACGTTTCAGGCACCACTATGGCCTTTTTCAAATTACAGATAGATAGTACAGTAGCTTTATTGTCCAACAATGGCCCATTACATTAAAAAAATAAAAATATCTCAAGTATATCCTTGACCCACGTATGTATTAGCTATCCTAACTAATTATTTGTTAAAAGTACAAAATATGTCACAGAAAGTACAGATTCTGTTGAAACTTTTAAACATATTATTTAGCGGTGACTTCAGTGAAATATTTGTTCTTGCCCTTGTAGCTCTGAACGTGAAGTGAGTTCGCGACGCAAAAGTCGGTACACTGATGTTGATCTTTCCAAGAAGTGAGGGACTGTCAATTAGATTGTTTAAAAGCTTAAACAAAAATATCAATATCGCGCAAGTCTTACGCTGCTCCAGAGATATAAGGTCAACACAACTGTATAGCTCGGTATTGGTAACACCCCGTTTCTAGGAAATTCCATCAATTTTATAAACTAAGGACTTAGAAAATCTTCTCTGTTCTTTCTCGAAACAACTCTTTTGGCATTCATAAAAGGGATTCCAAACTAGCAAGCATACTCCAGTTTAGACCTAACAAAAGCAAAATACAGTATCTTGATGGTTCTTATGTTATGGAAATGTCTACAGTTTCTAACAACAAATCCATATAACTGTATAGGATTTGAAACTAATGGTTCATTATGTTTACCAAATGTCAACTTGTAATCAAAATCACACCTAAATCCTTAATTTCGGTACAACGCACTAGAGATAGTCCATTTAACAGGCAAATAAAGTGATAGGTAGTTTTCCTCCGAGAATAACTCGTCATTTTACATTTGGGTACATTAAGAAATAACTTGTTGGTATCACACCAGTGCTGGAGGATGTCCAATTGAGTCTGAGTCATTCAAATCATTGATAACGGAATATATTTTCAAATCATCCGCAAAACATAAACGCTCACTCTGCAAACCTTCTCATAAATCATTGATGAATAGCAATAACAGCAAAGGACCCAAATTTGGACCTTGCGGAACACGGATGAGGCTAAGTTAGTATGAGAACGAAAATTATTATAAGAAAGAAATTGGCACCTCGAAGCTAAATAAGATTCCCTAGCATCGCTAGAAAACCCAAATTTGATTAGCTTTCCAAGCAATACATCATGATTTATTCGATCGAAGGCCTTCGAGAAGTCCGTGTAGATGACGTCAACTTGGCTATTGTTGTCCAATGCCCCCGAAATATATTGCGTTATGGTATCTATAGTCAACGCCAAACAAAGTGGCGTGCACGTCATCAAGGTGGGTGTGTTGAAAAATTTACATTGTTGCCAAACTTTTTGTAAAATAATAAAATTTATTATTTACATATCTAGGTTTATAAGCAATATTAACCTCAAATGAGAACAAAAATAGTATAATAAAATTATAGATCTGTACTTGCATAATCATTAAGTATGACAATTATTGATCAGATGACACTATGAAACTACCATATTTAATTGATAGCTTAAAGGTACTGAATAAAAATCCAAATGGGGTCCTCCAAATTTTATGCATGGTATTTATTTTACAGAATTCATACAGAAAAATGCATTCTAAAATTAGGTAAGCTACTGGTGTAAGCTTTTTCTGTACAATAAAGTTAGTCGGAGTTTCTTTCTTCAGCGCTGTCTGAATCTGAATCTTCATCACTCTCAAAGTTGATTATTAAAGGTTCGATGTCTGGTCGATCAAAAATTCGTTCTCTTTCATACCATTTAAAAATTTCTTGCTCAGTATGTCGAACACTATTTTTCCACATGTCTGGGGTAACCGTTTGTAGAGCCTCGTTCCACATATCCAAACAGTCTTTTTCACTGTTACCATCTCTACCAATATGTCTGTTATAGTAACCTTTTGCTATGCCCCAAATTAACTCAATAGGGTTAAATATACAATGGTAAGGAGGCAGACGAAGAACTTTGTGCCCATGTTGTTCCGCCAATTCATCAATCACGTATATTTTAGGTGGTTTGTTTCTAAAAAAGCAGTTATTTTAAGAATAGGAATAAACAAAAGAAATATAAACTGTCGACCAAAATATATATAATTAAGAAGCATTATGTATGTACCGAGCAACAATACTCAATAGCTCTGTTTTAAACATTGTGTTTAAAAATGGTATGTTTTGATTTGTCAACCAGTCTTGGATATTTTTTTTTGTCCATGCATTGTTGGGCACTTTGTTCAATATCATGCTGTGATAAGGGGCGTTATCCAGTATAATCATAGATGGACTCTCCAATTTTTCTGATAACTGATGTTGAAACCATTTCAAAAAATGGTCCTGGTTCATCTCTCTATGGTAATCGCTCAATTTTGTTTTCGAAGAAAATATCGCTTCACTACCCTCAATAAACCCATTTTCATTTCCAGCATGTAATATAATGTATCTAAAATATATTAGTTTTAAATTTTATAGTGCAAATTGTGTAAAAGTACATACCTTTTACCATCTGTTTTAATAGCTTTCACGCTTTTTTGGTTTCCATTTTGCCAAGAGCGACCTATGGTCCCATTTTGAAATATCCAAGTTTCATCGAGGAAGACAAACTGGTATAAGACCTTGGCTTGATTGTATTGCCTTAGAAATTCCACCCTTTTCAAAGCTATACTTGGTAGTTCCATGAGCCCTCGTCGCGGATTGTCCTAAAGCCACTTAAATCCAAGATCTCTAAGCAACCGCCTTAAAGACGTAGCACTACCATCAAATAATGCCCTATCTCTTAATCGAGACCATAAAGTTTGTATCGTAACTTGTTCTTCTGAAACCATGTGTAATATGACATTATAATTTAGTTAACAAATTAATGCAAATTTCTGATAAGTTATTATAATAAGATCTTACTTTTGTGATACATATTATAGATCACTTCTCGAATGGCACTTGTATCCAATGTCGCTGTGTTGGTTACACGTTTAATATAACTCCGCTTTTTCTTGGGCGATTCTAAATTTGCATCATTTTTCACACCCTCGGAAATACGACTAACTGTCCTTAAACTAATTTTTAAAGCAGCAGCAACACGCTACAAAAAATGAAATAAAATTTCACTATTATTAATATACATTACATATAATTATTAGTAACCTACCTCTTGAACAGCATTTAAAGGCAACAAAGGCCCGTTGTTGTCCCTTTCTTGTTCAAAGTAGTGCATTAACGAGGCCACGAGTTCCTTACACCGACTATTTAACTGTTTGGGCATCTTTATATACCAAAATTGCCTTTATCTACTCGTAAAATGAATAATTTTGTTTTGAAACAAACAGTTGTTGATTTACAGTATGCGGGGCCAAAGGATTTATAAAGATTTGAAATGCCACAAATTGATTCAGTGTCAAAATTAATACAAACGTCAGTTCCCAGTTTAAATAAGTTTCAAGGTGACAATGTGTCAACGCTGCGAAATCGGTTTAGTGCGTTTACATGTCGATAAGTGATTGGAGCGTTTGCAAAACATTTTATTTCGCATAATGCGTCTAAATTTATCAGAAAGCAACTTATGTGATATTTTAATAACAATGTTTATATGACTATTAACCATAATAAGAGAGTAATGACCATTTTACAATTTATATATCACATTAATATGAAACTGCAATAGAGCAATTGTTTGTGATAGAAACCTAGGCATTAGGTCGGGGAATTTTTATCGTGATGACGTGCACGCCACTTTGTTTGGCGTTGACTATAGCTTTGTAGCAGTTGAACGATTTTTGATAAATCCATGTTCATGCTGTTAGAGTTGATTAGGAACCGAACTCTAAATACGATTGTAAAGTATTATCTCAACGACCTTCGAGAACATGCACAAAATGGAGATCGGACGATAATTTTCAATGTTGGACCTGTCTCCACTTTTTAGCGCAGTGGACACTTTGGCAACTTTCCAAAGTTTCGGAAACTTCTTCGACTGAATACGCAAATTAAAGAATTTTGTTAAAAAAACCACGAATGCTCCGGCACAATCCTTGATCGAAACGGATGGAATATTATCGGGGCCTGAAGTCATTTTGCCCTTAAGTTTCTTAGCAGCAATCATTACTTCGTTATCATAAATATTATCAAAATGTGCATGAGCAAGATTATTGAAACTATCAACCACATTACCCAAATTGGCTGCTTGAGACTCTAGAGGCTCTTAAAAAATATACTAAAGGCATTCACAATGTTTTGCGGAGTATCAAATGATTCGTTAAGGTAGCACATCTTTCAAGGGATCCTAGAAGTGTTCTTTTTTGAATCTACATATGACCAGAACACCCTAGGATCATGCGATAATGAATTTTGAATATCTTCAAGGTTGTTGTCGTATGCACATTTGATCTGGACTTTGATCAATTTGCGTAGCCGCTGAAATTCGCATTCAGACAAACCTCCTGAATTTATTTCTGTACTTCACCTTTTGCTTAATATTGCGGATAATTTTTCGCATCAAACCATGGTATATGTTTATCAAAAATGCTAAATATTGTCTCGTATATTTTATCAAGGACAGCATTAACATCTTCAGAAGCAAATAATACGCTCCAGTCAGTTTCATACGGTTTTCTGTAAAGAGAAGGAAAATCAGCTTTTCTGAAGTTGTAAACACGTTCATTTGAATTGAATTCGATTTTAGCTTCTTTGGCAAATAGATCAAGTATACAGATATTCAAAGCAGGGTGATGTTTGTCTTCTGAAACCAAAGGCAATCATGAGTGACCTCACAAGTAAAACGTGTTATTACTAAGTCTTATAACCTACTTAAGTGGTTACGGTATTCAGCTCCTGGCAATTGAGCAGATCCAAATAAATGCATGTAACTTTTGTCTTTGGATCAAGCATGCTCTTCTCAACAAAGCGAAGAGCATGGAAGTCTCCAAAGAATATAGAATGACCACCATCAAGTCCAACTGTTCGACAGCATCAAAGAAATATTCATACTTCACAACGCTTATTCCATCAGGAATACGAGCCCCTTCCCACTTCAGTTGGCCCACTTCAAAATTTGTACCAAAATATGCCTTTATAAACTAAACATGATGAAACTATTTACTTCTAAAACAATTTATTTTCTCAAAAACATTTTCATAGTCGTAAAAAATACATATTTGAAATCACTTAGACCTATAACTAGTAGAACATCTGAACAAATAAACATGTGCGAATAAATGCGCGAAGTTAACAAAGCAACAATTAAAAGATTACCACTAGGTAACATCACCTTTATTTTTTATTACGGCTGAAATTCTTTGGGGCATAGTATTAACCAAGTTTTGGCAAAAATTTAGTGTATATTAATCCCATATTTCTTGAAGCTTTTGTCTCAGTTCGGTGATTGTACGAGCAGGATGTTGTCGTAGAACCTTTTTCATCTGGTGCCACAAAGTTTCAATAGGTGACAGATCTGGACTACTAGAAACCCATTTCAAAAGTGGTACATTATTTTCTTCCATCCATTTTATAGCTTTTTTTGAGGTATGGCCACCATCTTGCTGAAACACAAAATCTTGGCCGGATGTCAAACATTCTTCCATCACTGGTAAAAGCGATTCTTCTAAAATTGCCAAATATTTGTTTGTATCCACATTTCCATCAATAAAATGAAGTTTTTCTATTCCTTTTGATGACATACTGCCCCAGACCATAATGGATGCAGGAAATTTCACTTTTCTATTCAGACAGTCAACATGGAATGCTTCATTTTTTTTTGCGAATAACTTACTGCGACTGTCACTAACAAAAACTTCGAATCGGGCCTCATCACTCCATTGTATTGCACACCATTGTTGAGGTGTCCATTGTCTATGTTCTTTAGCCCATCTAAGCCGATTTTTCTTTTTCAGTGGAATTAATAGTGGCTTTTCTTTGGCCTATAAACAAGTTGTGCAACTTTAGGGTTTTTACTTCACTTTTTTTTATAATGCGCAACAATATTGAGTGAAAAGGGAAAGAACATGGTTGATTTACTATATTTAGGGCCAATTTCACCAACAATAGTCCGTTATTCTCTACCTATAGGGTAACAGCCCGTAAATACAGCGAATGAGCTTCAAGTTCCAATCAACAAATTTTAACAACCAATAGCTATGAAATGTTGAAAAAAAAATACTGTCAAAGTATGAGATGACATCTTGTTACTGAAACATCATCAGCTTATTGAATATTAAGAAATTACATATACAATTCAGTCAAAATTTAAACAAATGTTTGATTTTTGAATAAAATTCATGATTTAATTACTATTGTTGATTTTTTATTCTAGTTTATATTATTTTCTTCAATTGATATACGATTTTACTGATTCAAGATCATCTACTGGGTGTTTTTCCCTATAAACCTCTTGCAGATAGTCATTAAGCACCTACTTGATGACTGGCTCTACCAAAAAGTTCATAGATATTGCTCGTTTCCAAACATTCATTCATTTACTTGCCGTTCATCAGAACCATTATGGCACCTTAGATTGATATTCCCACAAAACCATTCTGGTTTTTTAATATCCATACATCCATAAAGTTGAATACTTTTCGTTGTTCAGGAACTTAACAAACATCCACACTATATTCACAGCGATTAAGAAATACCCAAATATATGTCGTAGAGCTACCAGCAAACCTAAGACCTGCAGAAAAACTAGAAATTTGCAATATTTTTCTTTTTTCACTGAGTACATATTCTGGGGTATATTTATATTAGACGTTATTTGAATCACAAAACATATACACTGATTTGAATAACAGCTGATTATCTCCTGATATTTCAAAACTAACCATATCTACTAGTGACACATAATTCTGTGGGATCCGTCAACACTTCGTCCCAGTGGAGCCATCTCTGCCAACTGTCGAAATAAACTTTATTAATTCCAAGTCTTATTTTTGTTTTACTGTGCCTGCTTAGATATTCAAATACGGCCAGGAATTATTAGCGCCTGGCTATTTTAGGCCTTCAATAACTCCTTATTTTAGATCTCTCCTTATATTGTTTTTTCCACGCATTCATGGTAGAAAGAAAAATATTTTATCGAATATCGATCGCGTATACCATGCAGCAGGCACGCCCATCACTACTTTGACAGATTGCAGAATGATGTCAAGGTGACAATCGTTATGTGGCAGTTGTTTTTGTTTTTGTCTGAAATAGGTAAGTAGGCTTTATGTATTCATTTTCATTTTTATAGCGTTGCCAGAATTTCATATTTTGAAACGATGTCAAGGGCCGGCAGGGGAAAATCTTTCTCTGAGAACTGAACATCATTAAACGCGCTGTTTTCAGTCTATTTTATTCTATCCCTTGGGGAAGTACAGAATGAAGAAAAGACTACAGCTCAGTGGCCACTCAGAGGCTCAGTGCTCGTCTGTAATGATAATATTCAAATACTACTAAACACCTAAATATCTTTCTGGCCTTTCAATTTCGCTTAGAGATGGTAGCACAGTTAAGGATACACTCGGTTACGCATGTTTATGATTCCTCTCGATATCGATATATCGTCATAAAACCATCGATGCGTAAAGATCGATGTTCTACGTCCGATGTATCGATGTTTTCGATACATCAATGTATCGTCTATCGTCACCATCCCTATATTGTATCCTCACCAGTCACCAGTCAAAAACCTTAACCGCCAATATTTTATCACTATTTATAATTCTTTTTAGCTCTTATTTTTCAGTAATTACTAATAATTTTAGGTCTATGTCTACAGTAATTGCATTATGCACCTCGGAGATGTAGGGATTAACATGTTTTACACATATCGGTGTTTTAGGATGGGGACGATCATACTGTTTTGATTGCTTTGAAGAAATTCATCAACCCATGAATTTATAACAAATGATTACTATTATGATGTGAAGAGAGATGAGGAATTGTTGGAATACATTTTATATTCTATTTTCTTGCAAATCCGCACAATTCAACAGGTATGTGTAGCTATAATGATCACATATACACACAGTATATTGAACTTAACAAATTTCAAGATTGCCATGAATTAACAAACGACCAAATCTGCTGCCAAATTTAACAGCTAGAAAATCGACCTATTATTTCTCCCATTCCCATTCGCTATGGGGATAACGGATGGTCAAATGTACACCTATAACATAAATCAAAATACATGAGAGTTGCCCTGTTTTCTCTGTACAAAAGCATCATGTTGGAATCAAACATTTTAATAGAAATTACTGATATTCTGAGACCTTTGACGCCTTCCGTCAAATTGCATTTCGATAAGGTATTTTCCTATTGGTCCATAATATTAATGTTGTTGAAATTGGCCCTTAGACAGACAACTCTTCAAAAAAGGAAAAAGAAAAAACCATCTAATGAAGGTGGTGGACTCAGTCAAACATGAAAAATCAACAAGAAATGTGTAAGATGAGCAGGGTCAACGTGCCGTTCGCGAAAAAGGTCGCTATTTTCATTCGTTTATTCACACATTCATATTAAGTCTACGAACCTGTATGAACCATGATGTGCCACGCCGATCAAAATTGCCGTTGTATTATTTATATCACCCTCTCCGAAGGTAAGCATTAACGCTCTACTCGGTTGTAATTTTTTTTTTCTGAACTGTTGCTCCAACTTGCTCTATTTTTGAGTATTGATCGTTTTTCGGTTATCTATTTCGTATATCATGAAACATGTAATTGTCAGTGTTCCGTTTCCAACTGACCAGTAAATGGTGCGTGTTGTACGACCAAATAGATCGAATCACATTCTTGGTAATTCGAGTCGATTCACGACTCATTTGAATTCAAATTAATTAGCGTTAAAACGAGGCATTACATTGGTCATTGGATATAATGCGGCGGACATTACAATGAATCTACGGTTAAAATAAAGTTTACGGACTACAAATAGCTGCATCACTGACGAAAAACGTTTTGTGTTCAGGCTTCATAACTTTCTCCTTTACCACCGGCCAAACATCGCTAGTAGCAAGGAAAACGAATTGTAAATTTTTTAGTTTTAGTGCTGCTCAAGTTTCATACGTTTTTTTAAGCACTTTGTGATATAATACGGGAAAATATTAATATGATGGAAACGACGGGTTATTAATTTCCTAGGAGAATATTTCAAAAACAGGACAGTGTATCCTCTTGAATTTTTGAGGTAACATTTTAATGTTCCCTATAGTCACTTCGTAAACATTTCTATGAATTTGTTGCAGTCAAAAAATTAAATAGTACGAAATGATATATTTTTCATAAAAGGCCATATGAATGCTTTGGAATTTCAATATTCCGCCAAAAAATCTTACCGTATGTCAAAACCATCCAAGTAGTGTTAAAAATTATGGTTTATTTGAAACGTATCATGAAATTAAGGTAACCATTAAGATTTTGCTACAATATGCTTCATAGTTAACGAATTGTATACTCCCCTGGTGTGCTCCATGCCCGACTTTCACTACAAATATCAATGAATCTCTGTATATGCAACTATTATAAGAATATATGAATATTTTTTGTATTGTTAGATAGACATGTGTCACCCGCACGTGTAAATTTGACAAATTCGCAATGTGGCTTTGATTAATGCACAGCAAATTAGGAACTGATAGTTTGAAACTAGCGCTATTTGGCCTACGGAATCCAGGAATGCGACAGTTGATCACGTAGTGTCAACAGATACCCTTTTGCCAGTAGTTCTAGTATTGACCGTGGTAGGTAATTGATACGAGGGATGTCTTTTAAGTTTTGCATATGGAAATAAAACAACACGGTAGGTAGTTTTAAATGACTTTATTGTTTTTCGAAGTATTCTCCATGAAGATTAATACGAATCTGCATGCGCTCGGACCAATTTTCGAAGCACTTATTCTACTGGTTTGCTGGCAGATCCAAAACGGCATTTTTGAATGCGTCAACTGCTTCTTCTGGTGACTGGAACCTTTGACCACGCAGTCTGTTTTTAATTTTCGGGAAACTAAAGATATCGTTAGGACTTAGATCGGGACTATATGGAGGATGGTCCAATAATTCCACCTTTTCTTCCGTTAAATACTGCCCTGTTTTTTGGGCTGTGTGCGAGCTTGCATTGTCTTGGTGGAGGATGATTCTTTTTTCGGGGTTGATTTTTCGAAGCTCGGTGATGACTTTTGGCAAGCAAATGGTGGTATACCAATCCGCAGTAATAGTTCTTTGCTCATTAAGAGGAATTGTTGTAATATGACACGCTTTTGACTTTTGTTGGCTTTTCTTCACCTTGGAACATCCAAACAGCCGACTGTCGTTTATTTTCTGGTTCATAACAGTAAATCCACGATTCATCACCACTAACAATGCTGTACACATTTTTTGAGTTTCCGGAATTGAAACGGTCAAGCGTTTTTTGTCACCAATTAACTGGCTGCTTTCTGCTCTTCAGTCAACAGGTGGGGTATCCAACGAGAAACTAATTTTCTTACTCCTAATTCTGCATGTAAAATTTTTTGAACTGAGGTCTTTGAGATCTTCAAGGACGCCTCAATCTCGCGATATGTCACATGTCTTTCTTCAATGATGAGTTTGCGCAGATCATCGACGTTTTCCTGGGTGACTGCCGTTTCTGGTGCACCCACCCTGAAATCATCGCTAAGACTCACCCGTCCACGTTTGAATTCTCCATACCAACGGGAAATTGTCGACTGATGTGGCGCTTCGTTGCCGAAAACAAACAGTAACTCTGCAGGGCATGCTTGTTGCGATAATTGTCTCTGAAAGTAATATTAAATTATGGCGCGAAAATCTTCTCGATTGAGTTCCATTTTTCTAATGACTTGGTGACACTTAAAAATTCACTGTATTGTTGTGAAACTTTGAATTTAGGTTTACTAAAGAGTGAGGTTGAGATTCAGTACTGACGTTCGATCCGCTACTATGTTTCTATATGCAAAACTTAAAAGACATCTCTCCTCGTACATTACTGTAACTACAAAAAAATGCTTTTTGAATACAAAAATCTTGAGTCACATAGAATATTATAATTAATGTGTCTTAATTGTTCTCGAGGTCATGTATTTTTTATCACTATCCTGGCGTCACTTCTCTCACAGCTTTCATGTCAGTTGCATTTTATAATCTTTTCATTTTTATACTGTATACTTTTTGTCATTTCTTCATAATAAAAAAATATAAACATAAACAATGAAAGCGACTCTTTCAAAAAGACTTACGGCTTCTAAACAAAACCGTTACCCTGTAGTCTAATCATATTAGTAAATTTTCCCGAAATAATTGTAAAGTCTCGTATTATTGGTGCAAGTTGTTCAAGGGAGTATTTAAAACATGGACGCATAAAATGGGCACACCATTTTTTGTGGGAAAACTTTTTATTCGACAACAAAGAATGAGAAAACGTGTTTTTTGGAAATATAAGATTTTTAGGTATTTATGAAACCTATAAAATGAGACCACACGTAAAAAGATCAGACTAATAGGAAAAATGTTATGGCCAAAAAACGAGGTAAAATGCAGGTTTTTGCACTTGTTGGTAATGCGACGATAATTTAACGCAACTACTTGAAATTCTTCAAATCCGTGGGGTTCATACTTCTCAAAATAATAGCAATAGCAATAAAATTGGATTAAATCGGTCAAGTAGTTTTTTCAGAATTACTAATTGTTTATCCCAAAACACCTGTTCTCCGGCCATTACTACTAGTTTATTTAGCAATATACAGGATTAGTTCAAAGGGCATTTAATAGCAAAATACACATGTTTGCCTTGCCGATATGAATCACAAACCACATTCCGAAAGGTGAATGTTATTTACGAAAAACAAAGGTTACGTTTTTTTCTTCTAAACAAATTCAAACATTTCGTATTTGTAAGTAATTGAACAAATAATGTGCTACGATATTCGAAAAACGTACATTACTATACACATTTTAAAACAAAGCGGATGTGTCTATCATCTTTTGTTGCTAATTACTTACAAATACGAAATGTTTGAATTTGTTTAGAAGAAAAATTGTAACCCATCCTCTTTGCATAAAAATAACATTTATCAATATATGGACTGTGAACTCTCAGTTTATGCGCGACTCTCTTGTTTCAAGATCGTTGGAAATGAAGACTTGTTATTTTCAACCTATCAAATATGTATCACATAATATCATATAGTCTTGTGACATAATGAATATGAAAACAAAATAAACTATTTTTTAGCTGACGCTGACAACCCGAATACCGTATATTCGTGTAAAATTGTCGTTGATAGATTTCTTTCGTTCAATCTGCACATGTGTCAATACAATAAAAACATTTCAAGAAATTGTGATCTTAAGTCATGCTGGCAAGCTTCTTAGATGTCATCATTCTTTAGCAATGGACTGTCTCTACAAGGTGGTAGCATTCGTCGTAGGTGATCCGCAGGTTTTGTTCGCGTCAGTTAGGTTCGCTCATCAGGTCATAAAAGATTACTTTCGGCACAAGTTAGCCCATTTATGGAATGTAAGCTTACGAAATATCTCAAACACAACCCTGTAGCACACAAAACCTTTCCAGAAGGTTCACAAGGCCGCTTAGTGTCACTCAGCGCGACAGCCCTTACGCCTGTTTACATTATACATTCCATTCCTTCTCTGGGTACTTGCTCCCAGGATAAACTTTGTTAAAGATACGGGCGTGGACGGCGATGCAGTTCTATTACTGCGTGGAGGAGATCGCTTATCAGACCAAGTAGTGCGCTTTGTGAACTTGATTACAGTGTTGATGTGCTATTGGGTGTAGTGTTTTGGCTACCTGAAAGGTGAGCAATCACTGAGTGTTTCCTTTATTCTACTGTACTGCATGGATTGATAACCATAATACTTTTATATTCATGATCATGAATGTCTTAAGCCATGTTTATAAAGATGCTATACTTTTTACCTTCTTAATTTAACTTACGGCTTACGACTTGTTATTGAATATCTGCAGGTGGGACGTCTCCAGGCTCTGGGGGGGCTGTTATGGGACTTTCGGAGCCCGTTTGCTGGGTTGAGGTTATGTTACTTACTGCTCGGTTTCCTCTACCAGGGGAAACATCGGAGCGCTTTGGATGTGGCCTTTGGCCGAAGTGGCGTCCTAGGTCTGAATGACCGCTTAACTATCTTCTCTTGGCAATTGCTGGAGTCTGAATGTACCTTATGGCAGGATATGTGAAGGGATTGTTACTTTAATGATAGTCATATTGTTCGGTTACCTCTGATTCAGGGGTAACGTCGGAGCTTTGGGGTATTGACACAACGACCCTTGGCCAGCGTGATATCCTGGTTCCTGGACTGTCTTTTTGTAACAATCGTTAAATTCGGCACGTCTGACCATACACCTAGCGACCAAAGAGTTAGAGTTAGTCTGTGTGAAAACTCCGAGTTAGTCTGTGCGACGACTCATAGTCAGTCTGTGTGACGACTTAATGATCAGTCTGTGTGACGGTCAGGATTAGTCTGTGTGACGATCCCGTGATTCAGTCGATGACGAATCCGTAGTAGTAGTTGGGGTACATTAATGTAATGGTAAATAGTAGATTTGTGCATGTGATGTCATGAGTGAGTTGAATGCGGGAGATACTCATAAGTCTTTTTCTAAAAATCCGATCATATCGCCCTTATCGCTTGCCAAAGGAGGATAACTCGTTGTCGTTTCGTCACCAAGTAATGACTTTAATATTATCCTGACATTGTTGCCCATATCGAACTGTTCACGTACTGCCCATGTAGTAAAAATGAAATGGTACGGGGCGGTACTTCGGAATCTTCTAAGATGAGATGTTTTCACGTTTATCGTTATATTGCTATTATCATATTACGGTTCGTATCCTACAGGAAAAAGTAAATTACGGACATGTATAATAAAAAAATTAATGTATCAATTCTTTCAATCAGACCAATATAGTTAGTCCATAGCCCCCACCTATTTGACAACCTTGCGATCTAGAAATTTATTCCTTGCCTTACTAACAGTTCCGGCAACGTTATCACTGATGCCCTCCATCAGACACAGGTAATACTCGATGCGTTTCGTGCTGAAAAGTTTTCCCCGACCTACCGACAGCACCGACCATCTGTCAACGTCGCTATGACCAACCTCACCCCTCGCCAATACCTCACCGCTCGCTACAACCGCTCGTCAGTCTCGGCGGCATGGCGATCACGGCACGACACTCATTGGTGGAACCACGACGCATGTGGAAAGTATTTCTCTATCATTCTGATTTTTAAGGGCTAGTATACGGGAAATCAATGGCTGCCTCTCCGGCCGGGGGAAACTTAGCAAGATACTGATTTGACCGCTGAGTTACGCTACTATTACCATTCTGTACACGTTGGTTTATATAATCAGCATTGAACATATTTTAATCCTAATCACAAATTCGTTAATTGGTGCGGAAAGCGGCACGTCGGGGCTTGCTCCTAACAGATACTTTCCTCTAGAGGCAAGGCGGTTGTATGATAATTGACAATAGGGGAGGGGATTATTCATTTAGCGATTTCCATATGCAAATAGATGCTGAGTACAATTTTGGTAGTTGGTTTTGTAACAAAAGCTCACACTCCAATACAGGTATGTCGTGATTATTAAAACTCCTTGAGCAATCTATATGCTCAAAAATGACGTTATTGCTATCGATATTTGTTGGCAGTTGATTATCAAGGTGGTGTGACGACCAAGCATCCATTTCTACCGCATTGTACAATTGACTAATACACAATCTTCCATTGTGGCTCTCTGGGTTGTTGCGCATCTTTTTCATACTGAACGATCTAGAAAAATGATAATTCTTTGGATTCCCACAGAACAAAAACATGACAATTTAAACAAAAAACTATTATAAGGGTGGTGTTAAAATTTCATCGCTTGTATGTGTGAATTTAGGCACTTATCTGAAATATCGCAACTTCGATCAACCGATTTTGATTGCTTCTTTGGTTTGAAAGTCAATGAAGAGTTATTAGCTATGATACAAAACAGGAGACAAACTAATTTGGGAACCAACAAAAAAGTACGCTTTTAAAGAAAATCACCACTGAGCAATTTCTTGTCTAAATCTAACACATTTTTAATCAAAATAAAGGTATTTATGTTTTATTATAATACAGACGCAGTAGCAATATAACAAAATATTAAAAAAAAAATATGTACGCAAATATTTAGAAGTTAATTTTCCTTTGACGTGCATGCTTCATTTTGGTACCAATTGTACTTTTTGGAACTATGAATTGCCTTCAAAATTTGTTGTTTATCGTTTAGGAAATGAAACAATTTAATACAAGTATCATAGTGGTTTCCAGAGTAGATATCTTCAACTACGATTTTTCAGAACTCCGATAGTTATTAATATTTGAGAATAACCTCTCAAATGATGCACTGGTCCCAGGCAGACGACAAACAAACTCGCATAAAATTTTGTACAGGTCCGTATTTTCCTGAATGGTCTTGGAATAATCTAACAACATAAATGATTATCTGTATAGAAAAAAGTGCACATACTTTTCACAATCCTTTATTCGCTGGAAATACTTGAATCATCTTCGGAATGGTCAATATTAATCATTACAGGGTCAATTTGAATATCGATCATATTGTCCAGATCCCTCATCTTTGTTTCGAGTGTCTCTTAACGTGCAATCTTTCCGATGATTTGCCGCCACTGTCTTAAAAACTTCATAAAACAATTTTTTCACGTCAGATAATTTGAATGTTTTATTGTTTGAAGCCACATAGTTTTTTATATTTGCCCAAATCATTTCAATTGGATTTAATTCGCAGTGATAGCCTTAATACGGTCTTATTTTGGTTTTTAGCTAGTTCGTCAATAACATTAAGATTATATTTACATTTGTGATGCCTGACTAGATAGGTAAGTTCTGCTTTGACCATATTTTCATTGAAATTACTTTCTTTTTATAGGAGCCATTGTTGAATTTCTGCCTTTCTTGTGAACATTGTTGGGAATTTTTTCTAGTTTTCTAGTGTGGTATGCAGCATTATCAAGTACAATGACCGCATTGTCGTCAAGCTTTGGGAGCGTTTCTTCAAACCATCGTTCAAATGAACTCCTGTCCATTTATTCATAGTAGTTGGTCGTTTTCTGTAACTCGAATGCCCATAGCCATCTTCATAGCCAATGTGACAGATAGCAAATCGTTTTCCTTTTCCTGGAAATACTTATTTCATATAGTATTCAGAATATCTAACAGGTGTTGGTTCCAAATCTAGCAGTTATAACTAAGTTTAGTGTAGCCGAGGTTTCAGCGTGGGCTCATAGAGTCTGTCTACCTGACACCATTTTTACAACACAAATGAATTGGTTAGTTACACGTACCTGACGGATTCCTTAGGCCAGTGGTTAGTCCATCTAAGAAGGCTTGTCTAACTGGTTTTATTGTAGAGTCAGCTCATACTTTAGGTTTTGTATGTCCTGCTTTTATTCAGGTATCATTCAAGTGATAAATCTTCCTGCCCTGGTCGCGGTATTTCTTTATTGATTTCATATAATTTCTTTTTCTAATTGATGTTATCGACTGTATTCAACAGCTTTGTGTAATGCAGTCTTACGTCTTCCAATATCATGAATTTTCATTTCAGGATGCTCTAAAATTTCGCTCTTATGAACGTTAAGGACAATTTCATTTGCCCGAATATTCAAATGTCACTTGTTCCGTTTTCGGGGAGGAGGCATCACTGAAGAGGAAGCATGGCTGAAGGAAGCATTGAGAGAAATATTTTCAGTTTCATCTGCTGTATTCGTAGACGACATGCTAACGCATAAACACACACTATGAATGCACCTAATATGAACAGCAACTGCCGGCGTCGGCGTGCCGGCGATACCCCGAACCTGAGTTCTATCCTGTCGAATCCTTCACTTGCAATAGCTATTACAACGCTTAGGCGGCTGCCGCTTTGCCACGCTGCATCTTTGTTGTGCCGGGGCGTAAATGGACTACGAATAGGGTATAGAGGTGTGTATCCAGAATAACACATCCATCCCTAATAAAAAAGCATGTTGAAAAAATGGACTTAAGTGGTGTTTGAAGTGACTGGTATCTCTAGTAATGTTCCGCTGTGGAAGCTGGACTTAGGGTGGATTTCACCAGGATTGTCAAATCAACAGTCCGTTATTCTCCACCTATATGGTAACAGTCCGTCAAATACAGCGAATGAGCTTAACAAATTTTAGCAACCAATAGCTATAAAATGTTGAAAACAAAATACTGTCAAAGTATGAGATGACAGGTTGTCATTGAAACATCACCATAAGAAATTACATATAATTCAGTCAATAATTAAAAAAGTGATCGATTTTTGAATAAAATTCATGTTTTTATTTAATTTTGTCTATTGTTTATTCATGTTTATATTATTTTCTTCAATTAATATGCGATTTTACTGATTCAACATCACCTTTTTTTTCTATAAACTTCTTGCAGATAGCCATTAAGCACCTACTTGATGACAGGCTCTACCAAAAATTTCATAGATATTGCTCGTTCCAAACATTCATTCATTTACTTGCCGTTCATCAGTACCATTATAGCACCGTCGATTGATATTCCCACAAAAGCACTCAGGATTTTTGATATCCATACAGTCAAATATTTTTTGGTTGTTCAGGAACTGAACAAACATCCACACTATATTTACAGCGATTAAGAAATATCTACTCAAATACTCGTATATGTCGTAAAGCTACCGGCAAACTTAAAACCTGCAAAAAAAAAGAATTAGCTTCGCCAACTGTTGAAATATAATCTACTATGCTTTATGAGACTATACGTGGATTTTTTCCAAAATCGTTGCACAACACTTGAAAAAATGCATATGAAAATTTAAAATTATTTCCATGTCGCCGCAAAATAGCTCCGTCGGTACCTCGGGTTATACATCTTGACAGTAGGGATGTTCGATACGATCCTATATTTAGAAGTATCGATACTTTTGCTTCCCATACCCGATATTTTGGAACGATATTTTTATATACGACACTTGGGTGTATCGATACATTTTACGAGTATCGTCATCTTTCGATCCGGACTCTGTCAGAAAGAGTGACAAACTTCAGATTACTTCTCTTCTTTGTTTCCTTCCGCTGGATATCGATAGTTTTATTCCAATATTTCCAGTATCGATTCTTCCTAAAAAGAAAGAAGAGAAAGAAGAAAAAGAATCGATACATAACGATACTTTTCGTGGATCTAAACATCCTTAATCTTGACAGCTTGTTGTTCTTGTCAACTGGGCTGCAGGGTGCGGTGTTGCCTTTACTATCTTACATTTTGCTAAAACCTTATGATAAATAGAAGCTTCAAATGAAATATTGACGAATATGAACGGATATGCATAGAATTTAGAATATAAATTTATATTGCAAATTTTAGATTGTCTATGCATGGACTTGAACCGGATTATTCGGTATCTTTACCGAAAAGAGAATATTTACCGATCACATCATTCTCTCCGATTTTTCAAAATAATTTAAATATTTCTATACTTGTCGAAAAAGAGCTGGAACCATAAATAAAGCTGAAAGGTAGTTTTATGTAGTCTTCATAGTTTTATGCCACATATCCATCATACATATACACACCCTCAGGCAGATTACGAACGCATACCCTCATCCCTTACTCGGCTTGCCCTGAATTGATTTTTATGCATACAAAAGGTACAGACTGGTAGATTACCGTCATTACCTCATCACCGGACAAGCAATAAAGAAACCGACACCTGTCTGTTTTCCAAATAAATATTCAATTAAAATGAGAGGTGAGTTCATGAGTTCAGGGATAAAACAAAAATATTCACATTCCTATAAGCAAGAATCGAAAAAGGAGTTTCCAGAATGGTTGCAAAGTACTTTGAAAGAGCGACCAGTATGCACATTGTAGAAGTTGTAATATAGAATTATGCCCTCAAAAAACATGCGTGCGCGCCAAATGCAATAGCAGACGTTTTGCATGACTCAAAGGTCCTTGATCTGCCACTGATCTTGGGACGGCATTTACCTTATACCGAATTCAACGACAGTATTTACCGATTCCTTTTTTTGCCGGTTCGGCAACACTGCAGATGTGCAGATCACTTTAAAACCAATTGATATCCCAGACGTGTTATAATTAGAAATAATAAGAAAATATAATAATGTTTGGAGATATATTTTCATGAATAGGTATTTTTGATTCTGACAAAATGTCTAGACGGTGAATAATAGGTGGATGCGGATACTTTTACAAATATCGATGTTTTAAGACCCAGAAATGCAGAATGTGCTGTTTGTTTACATTTGGTGTGGATTTCTAGATCATAAATTGGCAAACATTGTTTTTGATGTCACAAAAGATGATGAACCAGTTGGAATACGTTTTATATCCTTTTTTTTTTGTAAAATAACAAAAATCGGTACTTTTTTACAGGTACGTATTATGTACTACACCCTGTACGTGATATACAGACAAAACTAGATTGCCATGCAAATTACGGCACTGCTATGATGATGATCTAATATGTAGAGTTGCTTAGGTTTGCACTTTTCAATTCCTTTGTTCTAGCGTAGGTTATAAGTAAGAGATGCATGTAAACCAAGGTGACCAGTACTCATTCGTCTTCTGTTAAATAAAGTCGCTTTTTAAAAGTCGTTCGTTGTTTGCACATTCTTAATTGGCGCTGCGAACAGGATATCGGCGTACCGAATCGATAATCGGCGGTATTGATTCACGAGTATCGCTCAATCGAGACCGAAAAAGTGCAAAAAATCGTCCGGTGTGTTCGGGTACGATTTCAATCGTTTTGACGTCGATCACAAAGAACTTCGAAGGCTACACCGAGCAGGCACATCACCATCGAAGTACCAGGCCGAAATACTTGCTAAGTATTTTGGGAGCAGGTAACGACACTTGAGAAAACGACAGGAACTGACAGGAGCGAGGTGCTGGATCACGGCAGGCAAGCTGTCAACCAGGAGGAGCTGTATGGCCCAAGGAGGTATCTCAGATCTCTCCAAATGAAGCTGCTAGTGCCCAGTGTAGCGTAAGAAACAACATTTACAATTTTTGCTGTACTCAGTGATATTCCATTTATTTCTCGAAACTTTTCGCCCTCTATTGCTTTACATTTATATATACTCGTAAAAGTTATCTATAAGTAAACTTATTTAGTGACTTTAATTGCACATATTAATGTCCGATTCTGAATTTGAATCTGTAGTCGAAAATACACCTGTTAGACAAGTTATTTTGACACCCTCACGTCTTAATTTTAATCAGTCAACCATGTCTCTTCAAGATTTACAAATTAAATTCAATGTAGCTAAATATATGGTACCAGAATATCATGGAGGTCACAGAGATCTAATTTATTTTTTGGATAATTCAGAAAGTTTATTGCAGAATTTGTTAATACACCTTTTGTTTCGTATGCTTCCATACGTTATTTCTCAGCTGAAAAGCGAAGTAAGAGATTTAGTGCATCTAACTAGTCCGAGAACCTGGCCAGATTTAAAATCATTATTATTATCCAAATATAAAGATCCTAGAAATGAAGAAACTCTTCTCACCGCCTTATATACGTCAGTTCAGAAACCTAACCAAAAATATGAAGACTTTTATCAAGAAATTAAATTTAAGGTACAGAGCCTGAAAGAATTTGCAAATTTAGAATACCATGATAATCCCGATCATATCGCTTTTAAATTGAGAGACTATGATAGACAGTCTTTGAGCTCCTTTATCTCTGGTTTGAATGAACCATATAGGTCTTATGTAAGACAGCAAAATCCTACTACAATTGATTCTTGTGTTCAATATTGTCGTGATTATGATAATTTGCAAATGCAAGTTGATTACAAAAATTCTTAAGAACGAGCCTATATAAACGACAACAGCCTCAGTCTCAGAATAAAGTACAAGCTTCAAATCAAAATTTCCAAAGGTCTAATTTTAATTTTTCTCAAAAGCCCAATCAGTTTAGAGCCCAAAATAGTCAAACTTGGCTAGAGCCACAACAAACCTTCCCTACAGGTCCCACGCAACTACCACCACCTAAACAAAATTTTAAACCTCATTACCCTACAAACATTCAAGCTTTCAGACCACCACAGAATGTTTTTTCCAAAAAACCCATTCCAGGTCAACAAAAAAGTAATCCTATACCTATGTCTGTATCTACAGCAC
Source organism: Acanthoscelides obtectus (assembly GCA_963669975.1). Taxonomy (NCBI): domain Eukaryota; kingdom Metazoa; phylum Arthropoda; class Insecta; order Coleoptera; family Chrysomelidae; genus Acanthoscelides; species Acanthoscelides obtectus. The sequence goes on from CAVLJG010003313.1 coordinate 226,678, forward strand.
GCACACCGAAACCCCAGCAAAACCCATATCGTCAACAAATGCCCACTAGAGTTAATGCCTTTCAAGTAGGTCCCAAACCAAACCATTATTATGTCGAAGAAATTACTCATCTTGAAAATGAGGAAGAACAAACTTTTGCAGGAACGCCACAATATGAATCTGAGGAATATACCCAAGATTTCGATTCAGACTATATCCCCGATGAATCTTATTTTGAAAACAATGACGAAGAAAATTTTCCTTCGACGAGCCAGTCTCAAAATTTGACTTAGATATAAATAATTATCAAAAAACCCACCTTCCGTATATTTTTGTTCTCAGTTTAATCTTATCATCTTAATCGATACTGGTGCATCATCCTCCCTGATCAATCCAGAAATTGCTTTTAAATATTTTCCAGATCGTATTTATGATCATCCTTTTGAAATTAATTCATGTACGTCCAATTTTAGAGGTCAATATGCCTGTAAAATTCCCATATTTTCTGAATGGAAGAATAAAACTGAAATTGAATTTTTAATTCTTCCTTGGCATTCACGTTATGACTGCTTATTAGGATTCTATGATTTACAAAAGCTTAATTGCTCTATTGATTTGACTAAACATCAGATTATTACTGATAAATGTAAAATTACTTATAACACTTCTTTTAAGCCAATTCGAGAAAACAATCCAGTTCAGTATAGTTACCCGAAAAAATCATTAATTATCCGAAATTTGGATAATGGTTCTGTTGTTATTCCACCTTTGAAATTCAAAAATTCTGACGAATATTTTCCTGAATGTATCTGTAACGTAGAAAATAATGCTATTCAATATCCAATTGACATAAATCTTCTTGATGTCTCCAACCCATTTTTATCTGAACCTCTTGATGATTTTCTAATTGAAAAAGAATCTCCATTTTCTACTGAAAAATCCAATATACGTGTTGAAAATTTAATTCGTACGTCCATATGAATATTGAAGAAAAAGAAAAGATTATTAAGCTCTGCAAGCATTCAAACAGGTATTTTTCAAGCCTAACGAACCATTAACTCTCTGTAATGCCACTGCACACAAAATTAGGTTAAAAAATGAAGACCCAATTTATGTAAAAAATTATCGATATCCTTATCATCTCAAAAAGGAAATCCAAAATCAAGTTTCCAAGTTATTGAATGATGGAATCATTCGACAAGCAATTCACCCTATCAATCACCCTGCTGGATAGTTCCTAAGAAAATGGATGCATCCGGTGTTAAAAAATATAGGATGGTTATTGATTTCAGAAAACTGAATGAAATAACAATTGAAGATAAATTTCCACTCCCACTAATTGAAGAAATTTTGGAAAATTTAGGCAAAAGCATGTATTTTTCTACTATTGATTTGGCACAAGGGTTCCACCAGATCCCTATGGATCCTGAGTCTATAGAAAAACGGCTTTTACTGTTGAAAATGGCCACTATGAATATGTCCGTATGCCATTTGGGTTAAAAATGCCCCTGCTACCTTTCAACGTATGATGAATACTGTATTGTTAGAATATATCAACGTTTTTTGTTTTGTCTATATGGATGATATCATTGTTTTTTCAAAATCCCTAGACGAACACATTTTGCATCTTCGAAAAATATTCCAAAAACTGAATCAGTTTAATTTAAAAATCCAACTGGACAAATCTGAGTTCCTGAGAAAAGATGTTCCATTCTTAGGTCATGTCATCACGCCACAAGGCATACTTCCAACCCAGATAAATCAAAGTAATTCAAGAATATCCTCTCCCGACTACGATTAAAGAAATCCAGTCATTTTTAGGCCTTATGAAACTATTATCGTAAATTTATTAAAGGATTTGCACAATTGACTAAGCCATTCACAAAATGTTTACGTAAAGATGAAAAAATCAATATCAATAATCCAGATTATATCAATGCATTTAAACTTTGTAAAGAAGCTCTTTGTAACCCACCTATTCTGGCTTATCCTGATTTTTCCAAAAAATTACATTGACAACTGATTGTAGCAATATAGCCCTATCAGGAGTTCTTAGTCAAAATGATAAGCCTATTGCTTTCCACTCTCGAACATTAAATTCTGCTGAACGCAATTACAGCGTTATTGAAAAAGAACTATTGGCAATAGTTGATTCTTGTAAAAAATTCCGTCCTTATTTATTGGTCAAAATTTTCTAATCGAATGTGATCACAAGCCCTAGTTTGGTTGAGTTCTTTATCAGTGCCCAATCAGCGATTGATTAGATGGAAGCTTCAGTTAGAAGAATATAATTTTTCAATTAAATATAAAAAAGGCAAAGACAATGTTGTAGCCGATGCGCTCAGTAGAATTGAAATTAACGCTTTAGAGGATGACGATCTTTTATCCATTTTACCACAAGTAGATTCTGTAGAAGAGTTAACAACCCAAGAACTTGATGAAATCTTGAATGAAGATAATTTACCTTTAATTGATTTATTAGATGAAATGCCGTTAGATGAACGACTCAAAATTGTTGAGCAATCTGATGTTACTCGACATTCATCTGCACAAAATCCTATCAATCATATATTGTATCAAGAAAAGAATTTTATTTTTTCAAAAATCGAATACATTTTCAGTTAAAAAATCAGTACAAAATAACAAAGTCTTGCAATGGAACTTTAATGGTAACAGTCCGAAGTGGATCTGAAACAGAGCAACTTTGAAATTCATGAAGGAATATCTTCAGCCCGATCATACTTATGGTATTTGGTATGAAAATCAACTTTTAGAATTTAAACTTAACGAACTTTTAGAACAGTATTTTTCGAACAGCGGTATAAGATTTGTTAAAGCTTCTTATAAGCCTATATACCTACTAAAAGACTCATTTACAGAACAATTGTCTTTCTAATCATAGCCAAACGCATAATGGTATCAATGAAACTTACAGCCATTTCAAGAAAAAAGCATTCACTCAAATATGAAAAAAATAATATCAAATTACATTAATCAGTGCAATACTTGTTTGACATCAAAATACGAAGACGACCAATCGAACTCCCTATGGAAGGACCTCTAATAGCCAAAAGACCATTTGAACATATATTTCTAGATATTTTTCAAGTCGAACAACAAATATTTTAACATTTGTTGATTTATTTAGTAAATATGCCCAGGCCTACAATTTAAAATCAAATTATCTAACGAAATATTAAACAAAATCAGACACTTCTTTTCCCATCACAATTATCCTGACAAAATAACTTTTGATCCTGGTGAACTTAACACAAAGTTATAAAAGAATTCTGTAATATGCACAAAATTGAATGTCATGTTACTAGTGTAGGTAACCCCTCATCATTATCACCTCTTGAAGATTTCATAGTACCTTGAAAGAAAAACTCAAATTTTACGTCAGCAAAATAAAATCGATTCGATTATTGATCTAATGACGACAGCTATCTTAATTTATAACCAAAGTGTCCATTCTACGACCACATATACCCCATTTTCATTATTATACGGTCCTTACGACGATTTGAATAAGCATTTGATCGATACCCCCACAAAATTATATGATGAATATAACGAGAAACGGTACAGAGAAATTACTACCTTTTTATGAAGAACTATCGAACCGTGTACTAGATAAGGCAACGGAAAGACTAGAAAAAATTAATCAAAATCGAAATAAGGAAATCCCAACCTTAGAAGGTCCAGTATATCTAATCTGCATTAGATCGTTCACATAAAAAAACCCCTGTATTCTAAAGAGACATCTTACGAACAAGAAAATGTCCATATTAATTTGCGCACTAAAGGAAAAAAGCATAGACTGAATAGAGTGAAACCGCAACGCAAAATTTCTAACTTTCAGGATCCTAATCCAGGCCCTTCAACTAGCCGGCCTAGAGATCCAGCTGATCGAGAATAAAGCACCATATTTTAAGCAAGAGCTAGGTAACGCCTATCTACTAAAAGCGTACCATAAGACATTTTTTCATATAAATCTCACTCTCATTAATGAAAATATCAAGCAAATAACGTCAAATGTCTATTTTGCAAACAAAGAATAGATGATACGTTGATAACACAACTTGAACATGAATACAATTTGCTTTTAGACAAATATGAAATGTTAAAATTTAAACGAGTTAAGCGTGGATTATTTAATGGTCTTGGTTCCGTCATAAAATATATTTCAGGCAATTTAGATCAATCTGATCTAGACGAAATAATGGAAAATATGAAAATTCTGAAGGAAAATCAAGATAATTTATCATTACAAAATTCCCGAACCGTCTCTGTAGCAAAACAATTACAAGACAGGTTTGAAAATAACACTTTAATTATAAAGAAAAATTTGAGAGATAATTTGGATAACCTCAACAAATTGCATAGCGAATACGCTAATTCTCAGTATGTCTTGAATGAGATAATAATTATTCAAAGATTTTCTAATATTTATCACACTTACTGTTAACCATTAACCTGAGCACAAATCAGGGCATAAATCTCTTACAGCTGAGTAAGACTGAAATTAATTATATCCATTCGTTATTAAGTGATCTATTTGACAAAAATGAACTTCTCCCACTTGATAAACTGCACAATTTTGAATTTTTCGAATTATGTGAATTAAGTATTATAGTCCTCGAAGAAGAAATCATATTTGTTCTTCACATACCAACAGTTACTGGTAACTTTATATATTCCAATATATACCCCATTATACACCAAAATAATATTCTGGTATTGAAACATAAAAATATTATCGAAAATGAAACTATACATTTTTGTGATGAATGCAAATTATTGAGTAATAAATATTTTTACTGTACTATACTAATCCATTCCAGTTGTAACTTACTTAAAGTTGAAAATTGTACATTCTTGGCAAAAGGTTCATTTTCAGAAGTAATTCAATTAAAACATGATAACTATTTAGTGAATACTAACAAGAATATTCCAGTATATGAAGATTGTACCAAAGAAAGAAAAGAAATTGATTCCTCTTTATTATCAGCTTAAACTGTAAAACATTTATTGATCATACTGAGTATTTGAAGATTTCTGATATTTCGAAACCTTTATACATACCTAACATTATGGTGAACTATGATAAGAATATGTTATTGAAAATACTGATGTAAAGGGTTATTCGGATATACAATTGAATAATGTTTTATTTACACGATAAATTAAAAAAAATAGATTTTTCACACAAACGTTCCACGTTCAAAAAACCCAAAAAATCAACCAGTCAAAAATGACATTGAACTTAACCAGATTTTTCCTTTGAACCCGGAGGTTCAATCTTCCTGAAGAGGGAGGATTACTACGGCACTGCTATGACGATGATCTAATATTAGAGTTGCTTAGGTTTGCACTTTTCGATTCCTTTGTTCTAGCGTAGGTTTATAAGTAGGAGATGCATGTAAACAAGGTGACCAGTATTCATTCGTCTTCTGTTAAATAAGTCGCTTTTTTGAAAAGTCGTTCGTTGTTTGCACATTCTTAATTTACATGAGACCCTTTTACATGTTCACGCAAACCTGAGTACTTTTTCGATAAGATCAGCGACACACAGCTATAATACAAGATACGCTAATGATATCATTACCGCAATCCAGGATCGCCATGACAACACAAAAAGATTAATGTGTCGCTTACAATAACTTTTGTTAGAATCATAAGCGGTCCAATATGAGAAGATGTCTAACAAACAGTTCTCTAGGTTTGTCAAAACTATTTGTTGAAAACTGCTTCTATACTGTAAGTGAATATTAAGTGCATGCGATCCTAGTGATCAGTGATCGTGTGTAGAGCAAGATGACAGACTCTGTATAAACTTTATCTAGTTTGTGACTCCAAACATGTATCTATAGTATAGGTTGTCATAAATGGTCTGGTATGGTATGGTTATAGTTATTATTATTAGTATTATTATTATTTTATTTTTATTACTATTATAATTATTATTATATTATAACTATATATCTTATTATTATTATTATTTTATTTATATATTCTTATGTTATGTATTTATTATGATTGGATTCTTTATAATTATTATTATTATTATTATGATTTTTATTATTATATTAATATTATTATTACTATATTAGTATTATTATTATTATTATTATTTATTATTATATTATTATTATTATATTATGATTGTTATAATTCTTATTCTTATTATTAGATGTATATATTATTCTTATGATTATTATTAATTCTTATATTATATTATATTATATTATTATTCTTATTATACTTATTATTTTTTATTATTATAAATATTATTTATTATTATGATTTTGTTATAATAATAATTATATTATTCTTATGATTGTTTATTATTATTATATTTATTATTATTTATTATAATTATTATTATTATTATTATGATGTATGTTATAATAATTATTATTATGTATCATTATTATTATAATTATCTATTATTATTATTATGATTATTATTATATATTATTATTATTATTATTATATATATTATTAGTATTATTATTATTCTATATTATTTATTATATTTTTTTTTTATTATATTTATGACTGTATAATTATTCTTATTATTCATTAGATTATTATTATTCATTATTGTTATTATTATTATAATTATTATTATGATAATACTATTATTATTGTTATTATTATTGATTGTTATATTATTTATTTATTATTTTTTTTTTTTTTGACGGCGTCAACTTCTATGGTTATTAGCCGTATTCAATAATATATAATAAATATGTAAATCTAAAGTATAAAATATATAATCTCTTACATGTCTAAGTGGTAAGTGTCGCATTTTAAAAAACTAACTACGCAAATTCCAGATATTAATCGAAAAGGATATACTATTGTCATTTATCTCTGGGAAATGTTACACGACTAAATTTGTCAGGCATATATTCATTAATATTAATTTTTTTTTTGTGGTCATTATCTGCATTTCACGATCTTGTTTGCGTTCAAGTATTTCGATTTATCCAAATTCTATTGTTACATATTTCTTTTAGTTCAAGATGACAATACTAAGCTAAGGTAGGTATGATGCAAAATCATCGTTACATAACATTCATTTAATCTCAGTTGAGAATAAGATACAAAAATTAAAATGGTTCATTTCCAAAAAGTTCATTAGGTCAGATCTTCCAATAGAAACCAGATACTTTTAAGAATGATATGACGTTTTTCAGTTTTTCTGGTTGTGTGAGATTCTCTGTCAGGTTATCAAATGGTCCATAGATCACTCGATATTGGGACAATATCGGACATGCGCAGATAATGTGGCGTACAGTGAGTGAAGAGTTACATCCAGTGCACAAGGGCGGATCTGTTCCGAGCAAAAGATGTGCATGTGTAAGACGTGTGTGGCCAAAGCGTAAGCGATGTATGCGCACCCATTCCTCTCGTGGCAGTCTGATAGGATGTGGCCATAATCCTACACTAGGTTTTATCTGTCTTAAGTGGGTATCAGTGTTACCCCATGTAATTTGCCAGTGTCGCTGTATACGGTTTATGAGGTAGTTTTTATGATCAGACATTTTTATTTCAGGGATGTCGATGTTTTGTTGCGCTGCTGCTTTCGCTGCCATATCAGCAGCTTCATTCCCCTGTATACCAACGTGTCCTGGCAACCACAGAAATTTTACGTTTACCCCTTTATTTAAGAGATGTTTGACAGTTTCAAGGCACATCACAGTTAAGGAATCTCGAGATGCATAGTTCATTAGGCCTTGAAGTGCTGAGAGCGAGTCACTAGCTATAATAGCTGTTGTTATGTTATTCGACATGTCACAGTATCGTAGGGCCTGCCAAATAGCATATTGTTCAGCAGTAAATATGGATGCTATTGGTGATAGTGTCCATTGATGAGCAGTTTGATCGACTACTATAGCACAGCCGACACCACGTCAGTTCGCGATCCATCTGTATAGATAACTGTTGCTGCCGGATATCTAGAAACGATTTCCATAAAACGTGATTTTATGAGTTCAGATGGATGGTCATTCTTAGATAGTGCAGTCAGCTCGAGATTCACATTTATTTTGGGTGACAGCCATGGAGGAGATTCTCTGTGTTTAACATATATAGATAGGGTTACATGATATACCAATTTCCTCGGCATATTCTTTAACTCGGACTCTGAGAGGTCTTGTTATTGTGGGGCGACAGATGTAGCTCTCATCCGTACTGAAAATGATAGAAAAGTTTCTATGGAATGGTCGTGTTTGAATCTGTGCAGAATACGATAGTGCAAGTTTTTTACGTCTAATGGATAGAGGTTCAACTCCGGATTCGCAATAGAGGCTAGCTGCTGGAGTTGTACGAAATGCTCCAAGGCAGAGACGTAATCCTTGGTTGTGAACTGTATCAAGTTTTTTAAGCAGTGACGGTCTTGCAGATGAGTAAACAATACCGTAGTCAAGCTTAGATAGAATGATGTCTTGTATATCCGCAACAGCATCTCAGCTTCTGCTCCGAATCGTGTTGACGACAGGCATTTTATTAGGTTAGGGCTCTCTTGCACCTGTTGGTAAGATCTCTCCATGTCAGTTTACTGTCGAGTGTTAGGCCTAGGAATTTTACAGAAGACACACGGGTATGCGTTCATTGTTGAGACAGAGGCGTGGATCATAGTGTGGTCGTCTAAGCCTACAGAAATGGATACATCGTGTTTTTATCCGTGATAGGGTCAATCCTTTGTTCTTAGCATTCTGAAAGATGGTATCAATAGCAGGTTGTAGAAGTCGAGTAGTTTCACCAACAGTTTTTCTGAAGTTAAAATGCATAAGTCATCAACATATAAGCATTGGTTTATAGCAGGATTGACATTCTCAGTGATGGAGTTTATTGCTATCGCAAAAAGAATGCAGCTGAGGGTTGATCCCTGTGGGATACCATTTTCCATGATGCGTGTTGTGGAAAAGGTATTTCCTATTCGTACTTGGAGGAGACGATCTGTCAAAATGATGATATAAGTATTGGTAGATTTCCTCTAATTCCCCAGCGATGTAACTGTTTGAGGATATCATATCTCCACGTCATATCATAGGCTTTTTCTACATCAAACATTACAGCCACAGTATGCTGTCTGTTTTGAAGCCATTTTGTATCAAGTCCTCAACGTAGACTAGTTGGTCCAATGTGGATCTAAACCTCCTGAATCCTGCTTGGTGTCCTACAAGCAGTTCATCATTTTCCAAAATCCACATTAAACGTTCACAAATCATTCTTTCCAGTATCTTACCCAGACAGCAGGTTAAGCTTATAGGTCTATAACTGGAAGCCACCAGGGGATCCTTACCATCTTTCAAAATTGGTACAATTGTGGCAAGTTTCCAACATCTAGGATATACACCATTTACCCATATCTCATTGTAGATGTTCAGCAGGATTACTTTCAATTTCTGTGGTAGATGTACGATCATTTCATAATTAATTTATCTGGACCTGGAGCTGATCTGGAGACATATTCATGCATTTCAAAGGAAACATTATAATTGAGACAATTATTTCTGGAAAAATCTATATTGTATCTTCTCTCGTTGCATTTTCTGGGCTCTAAAGGTCTGATTATAGTTGGAGGAGCTGCTGATGTTAGCAAAATGGTCTGCAAGGTGATTGGCGATGCTATTTTCATTATTTATGGTTGTTCCGTCTATTTTGCGGAGGTGGTTTATTTGTCTTAGTGACCCATTAAGACAAATGATATAGATTATTATTATTATTATTATAAATATTATTATTATTATAATTATTATTATTATGACTATAATGATTATATTATTATTACAACTATTATTATTATAATCATTTATTATATTATTATTCGAATATTTTATTATTATTATTATAATTATAATTATTATTATAGGATTATTATTATTATTATAACTATTCTTATATTATTATTATTATTATTATTATTATTATAATTATTATTACTATTATGATTGTTATAGTTATATATTATTATTATTATTATTTTATAGCCGTAGGGCTTTGTACTCCCGTTAATCTGGGTGTTCTGGCTTAACCGGACGTTTCAAGCATCAAAGGGGTAAGCTCAATACGTGACCTCACTAGGTACTTGCATTTCCCTAAATTTCTTACTATGCGGGCAGTTGCCAGCAAAAATCCTTCTGTATGATTTTGTAATGTTTTCACTCAGTTCCAGCGCTTTGATGTTTCTAGCAGGCATCTTGGTATCACCCCTGTAGATGACATTATTATTGGTATTGTTTCCACGTACTTCATTTTCCACTGGCGTTTAATTTGAAATTCTAGCTCCCTGTATTTTGCAACTTTCTCATTATGTTTGTAGGTTAAATTGTTACTATTAGGTATGGCCACATCAATCAGTGTTACTTCCTGAGCGCCCTTGTCGACAATGATTATGTCAGGTCTGTTTTGTTTTATGTATTGGTCCGTAAGCACAGTGCGATCCCAGTATAGTTTATACTTGTCGTTCTCGAGGACACATTGCGGTGTATATTTGTAGTACTGTAGCTTGCATTCGATCAGTTTGAATTTGTATGCCAACTCCTGGTGAATGATTTTGGCAGCTATGTCGTGGCGCTCCTTATAGTCCGTTACCAGTTACGTGCTGTATTGTTTCGGGGTCCTGACAGCCGTACCTGCATTTATGAGACTGTTGCAAGTTCCTATGTATGAACCTCTTGTTATTGTTGGTAGGGATGACCCGGTCCTGTATAGCTACAAGGAATCCCTCAGTCTCAGGGAACATTTGGCCTGAGGTAAGCCAATACGTTTGACGCTTTCTTGTCAACGTTTTCTTGGCTAATCTCGTTGGCATGTCTCCTATGTAGAGGTTTTTCAATCCATCGTTGTAGCTTCTGTTCGTTGGTTTGGTGACTCGGTTGGTCATCTCGTCTACTAAGGTGTAAGGGCGTTGTGTCATCTATTGAGCATATGATGCGATGCAGCTCAGAGATCTCCGCCTTCTCAAAGAAGTAGGATCGCAAGGCGAGTACCTGTTGAGCTAGCTGCTTGCTGATGTCCATTAGACCTCTTCCTCCTAACTGTCGGGGTAAGGTTGTGCGCTCTATTGCACTGCGAGGATGGTGCGCTACTTTTTTGTAGCATAGTCCTTACCCGCCTCTCTAGTTTCTCGATGTCAGTTTTACTCCACAGAACTATACCGAACGAGTAGTTCAAGGCAGAGCATGCGTAGGTGTTAATCGCCTTGACTAGATTCTTACTATTGAGTTCTGTTTTCAGAAGTAGCCGTATTCTTTTTGTGAAGGTCCTGCGATATAGCTTCCTTCATTTTTTTCCTTCGGGCCTGCTCCATTCCAAGGTCTTGTATGTGTCAATTTGCGTCCATTGCGTCAATGTTTTGGCCTCTGCAGCTTGAACATCCTCCAGGGTAGATGTTCCCCCTACGTATAGATAAGGTTTTGCATTTATCCATCCAAATCGCATACTTATGTCATCTGAGAACTGACCGACTATCCTCTATCAGCTGTTTCATTTGATTCTCAGTAGCAGCTATTACCTTTAGTTCGACCATATACAGCAAGTGTTCACTTTTATGGATGCGTTCCTGTTATCTTTCAGACTATATCCATACCCTGTTGCATTTAAGAGGTTTGAGAGGGGATTTATAGCTAGGCAAAACCATAGGGGACTTAATGAATCACCCTGAAAGAGACCAGGTCTTCAAGCATATGTTTCTAATAGGGCCACTACATGCTCATCTACCTTATAGAGCCTCAGCACCCTGACAAGCCACTCATGAGGTACAGAATCGTATGCCTTCTGATAGTCGATGTACGTAATGTATAGGTTCCTTTTGTTGGTATAGGCTTGGTTACAGATGACTGAATCGTTCTTTGCATCCCATAGCTCCATTAGCACAGCCTTTTTGTTGTGGCGCAATAATATCGTTTTCTTCACAATGAGCATAAATTCGCTTCGATATACAAGCAGTGACCACTTTGTATAGCGTAGGAAGGCAGGTAATTGGGCGGTATTTTGCTGGGTCTTCTGTATTATTGAGATCTTTTGGTATTAATACCGTTAGCCCTTGTGTGAGGAACGTTGGAGTCTTATTGGATTCACAAGCATGTCATTGATATATCTTGTTAGTTGTTCATGCATGCACCAAATCTTCTTTATCCAGTAGCCATGAATCTGGTCTGGGCCCGGGGCCTTCCAATTATGCAACTGCTTAACGATATCCACGATTTCTTGTTTGGTATATGCCCTATACTGCATGGGATTGCAATAATGGCTCTTCGCTTCTTCATCTGTAATCCATCCTGCACAGTTGTTGTAATAAGCTGTCGAGCCCAACTGCTTGCCCCAAAATTCCTCTACTTGGTCCTTTGTGGGCACCGTTTTGCTCTTTTCCTGGGGTTCGGATGACAGTTTCCTGTAGAATGCCTTTTCGGATCGTTGAAAGAGCGCATTGTCGTGCTTTCTGTGACTGGACGCTTTATACCTTTTCAATCGCTGAGTATATACGGACAGTTTTTGCTTCAAGGTATCAAGGCATTGCCAATCGTTGATGTTAGTTACGTCTTGGTGAGAATGATGGTGGAGTCGTTGCATTATTTCCATAGCTTGCTTTCGGACTTTTCGAGTTGTTATTCCTCGTGTGAATTGGGTAAGACGTCCGATATCTCTATGAATGTCTGCCGTTCTTCTTTCCAGACGTTTTTCCCATTTGGTGTTATTGGTTTTACTGCATTTTCAGTAATCTTTTGAGTTGCATTTTGACACCAAGTGTTCTTACTGTTGCAACAGCCGGCATTATTATTATTATTATTATTATTATTTATTATATTATTCTATTATAATTAGTTATAATTATTATGATTATTATTATTATTATAATTATTATTATTATTATTATAATAATAATAATTATTATTATTATTATTATGCTTATTATTATAACTATTATTATTATTATTATTATTAGTATTATTATAATTATTATTATTATTATTATTCTTTTTTTTCACGCTACAGGACCGTTGTCTATTAGTAGCGGTATCTTATATGGAACGGTTTGACCTCTACACCGGGTCCTCGCCGAGGACCTGAGGGGCACAGATCTTTGTAGTTTATGAGCTGGTTATGTTATAACTTTCCTAATTATGTGCGATGTGCCTAATAAGGCGATCTTCTGTAACTGATAGAAATTATGATCTCCTGGTATCCTTTTTAGGTTATCTAGGATGTTGCGAGTGACATATCCAGTTGAACCAATCACTACGGGAATAACAACTGCCTTTGTATGCCTCATTCTTTGCACTTCTATGAGTAATGATTTGTATTTTAGTTGCTTTTCAGCCTCCTTTTGTATGACATGTCTATCTGCAGGTACCGATATATCAATTATATAGCACATTCCGGTGGTTTTATAACAATATCTGTTCTGTTTGCTTTTATTTCTCTATCCGTGATAACGGGATGGTCATACATTATTGTTGATACTACCATCTTCACTTTGTGTTATTCTGTCGGGGTGATGCTCATACCATTTCGTCGATTTATTGGACAACCAAGGTGGCGAGACGCTTCTAGATGGATGGCTGCGCAGACATTATTGTGCCTGTCAGTATATTCTTTTGGCGCTAGTATTGGACATGCAGATATTATATGTTCAACAGTTTCATTATGAATGTGACAACAATCTGCATTTACCGTCATTCCTCGTCTTGTGTATGGCTTGCTCAATGTAACGCGTTTTCAAGGCTTGGTCTTGTGCTGCCACCAGCAAACTTTCGGTTTCCCCTTTTAAATCTCCGTATTGTAACCATCCAAATGACAGTCTTAAGTCAACCGGAAGCTCCTCCATTGACGGATATGCTTGTCCGTGTAGAGGCTTACTCCGCCATTTCTCTTCGACACATTGCTTCAGGTACAGTTTGATGGACCTGTTACCTCGCTCGACCGTATGTCCGGTTTCCGCAGCTTCTAATTTGATCTTATTACTACGCTTTAATAGATCTATTTGTTGGTTTCCTATTGTCATGTGCTAGTAACATCTGTTAGTAGGCGGTCTTGCTCAGATCTGGTTTGAATATTACTGCCCTACTGAGAAGATAGTATTGTTGTACGTTTCTTCTATTTGCTTTAGTCCTCGTCCCCCTTTCTTTCGTGGCACGTATAATCTATCGATGTCTGCTTTGGGATGAAGGATATTATGTGTTGTCATTAGTTTTCTTGTTTTGCGATCCATTTGTCTTATGTCATCCAATGCCCAATTGATTATACCAAAGCTGTACTGCATGATTGGTATGGCAAGAGCTCCAATTGCTGTTATCTTGTTTCTAGACGTAGTTGAGTTTGCAGAATTTTACGTCCTCTCGTTATATACTCATGTCTATATCAACTTTCAGTGAATCGTGGGTGATGTGTGGGCCGTCTTTAATTCTCAGGTACGTGTACACTCCGTCATGTTCTAGTGATTTGATCGTCTGTCCTTCATCAACTATTATATTAGCAGAGTCATAATGCATTCCTCTCCTGAATGTGACTACAGCGCACTTATCGAGACCGAAGCTCATCTGTATGTCGTCGCTAAATTTTTTTACAATATTGAGAGACGTTTTCAGTTTGTTTTGGCTGGGAGATATGAGCTTCAGGTCATCCATAAATAGCAAATGGGAGAGACAATCATTTGCTCCTTTAATTTGGTAACCTAGGTTGGCCTAGTTGAGCAGCGTACTTAAAGGAACCATCGCAATCACAAACAGAAGAGGTGACAAGGTATCACCTTGATATATACCTCTTTTTATCTGTATGGGTCCTAACTCTATTTCTTCCCCATTATTACTGACTAACAGGGTAGTACTCCATAGCGAAATCAATCGCTTACATAGATCAATGATCTTCTCAGATGTTCCTATAAGCTTCAGAGATTTCAGGAGCCAGCTGTGCGGGACGCTGTCGAATGCCTTTCTATAATCAATCCATCCAATGCTAAGATTTTTTTTGTTCTCGTTATAATCTTCTACAATGGCTTTCGAGAGGAGTAGCTGATCCTTGCAACCAAAAGAGCCCTTGCCACAGCCTTTTTGTTCAGTTGGTATTATCTTATTTCATTTACATAATCAGATATTCTGCTGGCTACTACTTTAGTTAACAATTTGTACAAGGTGTTCAGACAGGTGATAGGCCTGTAATTTTTGGGGTCCCTACTATCTCCAGACTTTGGAAGAAGGTATGTTTACCCTTTGGCAGCCAGTTCGGGATATCTGTTCCGTTATCGAAGTAACTATTTATATCATTGTTATTGTTTCGTGTGTAGACACTAGATGTTTCAGCCAGAAATTAGGTATCTGGTCTATACCAGGGGCTTTCCAATTTTGGGCCTGCTGCAGTGCTGATCTGACTTCCACGACACTGATATTTTGCCAGCTCATAGTTGTGGCTCTATCCCTTTCTACCTTTTTCAGCCACTTTGCGTTTCGTTGTGGTTAACACTTTTCTCGAAAATACTTTTCCAATACGTTTCAGTTGTAGAGATGGCTGGAGCTTCAATGGGTTCCCTTTTTCCTTCTCGCAGCTCCCTATAAAATGCTTTGGGATTGACATTAAAGAGACTATTTTGCTTGTGCTGCTTTGTCGATTCTTGTACCTTCTGAGTCTCTGAGCAGTGGCCGAGATTTGTTGTTTCATTACCTCTATCTCTCTATTAGCGTTTTTATTATTATTATTATTATTAATTATTATAATTATTATTATTGTCATTATTATTATTATTATATAATTATTATTATTATGATTGTTAATAGTTATTATTATTATAATTATTATTATTATATATAATAATTTATTATTATTCTATAATTATAATTATTATTATTATAACTATATTATTATTATTATTATTATTATATTATTTATTTATTATTGTTATATTATTTTATTAAATATTATAGTTATTATTATAATTATTTATTATGATTGTTATAAT
The DNA here is from genome assembly GCA_963669975.1 of Acanthoscelides obtectus. Taxonomy (NCBI): domain Eukaryota; kingdom Metazoa; phylum Arthropoda; class Insecta; order Coleoptera; family Chrysomelidae; genus Acanthoscelides; species Acanthoscelides obtectus. The sequence continues at coordinate 242,624 of CAVLJG010003313.1, forward strand.
TATTTAGTATTATGATTATCTTATTATCATTATTTTATAATTATTATTATTATTATTATATTATAATTATAATTTATTATTATAATGATATTATAACTATTATTATTGTTATTATAATTATTATTTAATATTATTTTATTAATATTATTATAATTATTATTTCTGTATATTATTTATTATTATATTATAATGTATTATTACTATTATGATTGTTATTATTATTTTATTATTATTATTGTAGTGAAACGCACGAGTTGGCAGTTAACCAAAGACTGATTTATTTAAGAAAGGCACAGCATG